>BQNB010003043.1:10228-118474 GCA_026074375.1 Tanacetum coccineum
ACTAAAGACTGAATTTCATTAATTAAAGAAACTGATTACATTTCTTGAAAAAGGAAAATTACATTTAAGAAAAATACAAATTTAAGCTAGACTAAAAATTACTAAAAAAAACTAGATATCGTGTGTGTGAGAGGAGAGGCCTTTTATAGGCGCTAAAAGAAGCTTCTAGGATCTCTAGAATCCCTGCTCTCCAATCTTTCAATCTTGGCCAATCATTTCTTTAATCATTCAAGCATCAATTGTGGCCGTTTGATCAAGCTGTGCACTCAAGGATTGCCAAGCTGTCATTCTCTTTTGGGAGGCATTGTGCTTCTTTTGTGAGTATTTTAGTGCAAAAACCCACATTCCATTGTGCTTTCTCCATTGCTACGTGGCATAAGCTTGATAGAGGGATACTTAGAGCATTGATTTGACTAATCTCTCCCTGCCATCTTGTAAACGATCACTTGAATTGACCTAAGCACCCTTTAATTTTGATTTGCCCTTTGTTTTTTAACTGAGGGTGAAAGTGGGACGATGGGTGAATAGTAACTTTTGGCGCCCTTATTTTGACAGTTAAAATCGGTTATAGTTTGAGGATTTTGCACTTCTAGCCCTTGTGTTCTTTCTCCCTTTTTCGAGTTATAAATGACTTTCGGGATTTGCAAGATTGGCCCTTGTGGTTGTTATAAAAGGACATGGGCTAGGGTTTTGGGCTTTTCTGGCTTCGGCTTTGTACTCTTCTGATTCTCGTGTCCGTGCTTGCTTGATTTTGACTGTTTTCTTGTGATTTTTGATTTATCCGTACCTGCACACACAAAACACAAATACAAGCATATTTTTGCTATTTTTGGTCTGTTTTGGGTTTAATTGGGTTATTTTAAGTATAAATGGATATGTGTATTTTACACTTATCATGTACCTTAGAGTCTAAACTTGATGAACTTGATGAACCTTGAGATGTATAAGCCATTAGAGCAAAGTTTGTGATACTTTTTTCAGCCTGAAAGCTCTAATCATAACCACCTATCCCATCTTGAACAACCAAGGCAATTGTGGTAGATGTATCCACTGGTGCATTCCTTCTTAGACCATTTCCATTTCTATTTCCCTGATTCCTTGGTGCCCTGCATTCTCTAGCAAAGTGACCTCTCCTGTGGTAATTGTAACATTCAACCTTTGTATTATCAAAGCCAACAGTTTCTTTGCCATTGAAATTCAGATTTCTTCCCGTCTTCTTTCGGAATCTTCTCACCCTCATTGTAAGCATGGCCACCTGCCATTTGAGATCCATCGCTTCAAGATCATCAGTATCAATCTGCTCCAGATCTTCATTGTCTAATTATGATTGATTAGCAAAAAAGGAAAACATGACATCATCAACATAAGTTGAGGAAGAAGCTTCTCCCTGTGAACTAGCAGTAGAAACGTCATGAGCAGTATTAACTGCTTCATTAGTACTGTTAGTGTTTTCTGAAGATACAAAAGCCACATTTTGAGAGTTTGAGCTTGAGCTTGATTGGACTTTAATCTCAGATTCATACACTTTCAGATTATTATACAAATCATCCATGCTTAATGTATCTATATCAGATTTGTTTCTCATGATTAAAACAATATTGTTCCAAGCTGATGGTAGACTTCTCAGCAACTTTAGATTTGCATCTTCTTGAGAGATAACTTCAGCATGAATTTTTAATTGGCTGATGAGTTTCTAAAACCTATCATAGGTTTTATCTAGTCCTTCAGATCTTGATGTAGCAAAATTCTCATATTGCGGCTTCATTATGGTTTTTTGCATTTTCTTTGATTCTTTGTTGCCTCCAAACCTGGCCTTGATTTCTTCCCATAAGGTCTTTCCATCTTTGATTCCATGAAACTTCAATAGGCGCTCATCAGGAATGGCCAAGAATAGAGTACTTTTTGCTTTTAATTCATTCTTTCTTGCTAGCTTTTTTTAGCAGTTTTAGGAGGAATGGTAGCCCATCAGGTATTTACGAAATAGCCCCTCGCACTATGTGTCAAATTACAAAAACTACTCTCACTTTAAAAAAATTACCCCCTCCCCCCACACTACCGGCTGTTAAGTAACGACCGTCAGTAACGACAGTTAGTTTAAATTTTTTAACAATTTACGAAAATAGTCCTTGGGTCGGTCGTTACTTAACGAACGTTAGTAACGACCGTTAACTTAATTTTTTAGCAATTTACAAAAATAGCTCTTGGGGTTATCGGTTCGTTGCAGCGTTAGTACCTCACGCCCTGCGACGAAGTGCGGGTAACCCACCTCGTTATATATACATTCATTAGGCGACGGTTAATGCTGCTGTTTTGAGCAGGCCCATTGCATGCCTTCTATTTGGGCTATTTTTTGGCCCAAATTGATCCGACTTATACCACGACCCCATTTATTGAGTGATATAGATACATGTCTCTTATCTAAACATCACAACACACAATTAAACCTAATTCAAGAAAACTCTATTTCATTATTTCATTCATATGAAAAACAATTAATATAAATATACATATTCGTGTTTAACATACATACTCACCCACCTCTCTTTGTTGCTCTCACTTTAAAAGTACAAACACATAAAAAATCGTCTCTCTGTCTCACTATACGGTGGTTTCATTGGTTTTTTACGACTGACGATGTCATGACTCGGGTGTGTATTGGTTTGAGTTAGAATCATCCGAAAACATAAAGAAAAGTATCAAATTATTTATAGACAATTCAAAAGATTGAATTTTTGAAATTGAGGTTTTCTTAGAATTTAGGGTTTGGTTGATTTTGGTTTTCTTTTTTAGATTTTAGTGTAATGTGTTCTTTTTATACCAGTTTCCAGTTTCTTTTTCACTTTATTGGCAGTAAATTATTTCTAGTAGGTGTTTAGGGGATTTAATTTTTATAAGATTTATATGATTGTGTGATGCGGCTACTGCTTAGAAAGTGTTGAAATTGATTTATATGAAAAGGATATTTGTGAATTTGAGATCTGAATGATTGGTTGAAATTTTGATTAAGAGATTGATAAGGAAGAAATGGATATTATAGCACATATTTGTACCTCTTAGCTATTGATTCTCTGTGTTATAAGTGATGAAAGTAATGCAATTCAACTAACAAGTAATTTTAGTTTACTTATCTTTTTAGTTAACACTAACGAATAATGGTTTTTGATGGTTATTTTAGGGTGAATGTGATATTGGAGAAGAAGGAGAATGGCCAAGGGCTGGTTTGTGGACATACCCACACGAGTGTAGCGGTGTTTGGTGAGCAAGGGAGTGCGAGTTATATGGATCCCAAGTTGATTTATTCATATTTTTTTAGCTCTTTTATGAGATATGAGAACTTATAATTTATTGATTCGTTTTCCTTAAATTAAGTTTGATTAATGAGAGAACGTTAATATGTTTTTACAAGGTTAATTAACATGAATTTGATTAAAAAGGGAACATTTGATAGGTAATGGCAATGAAATGGTCGAGTCAATATGATTTTGAAGCATATGAAGTTGTTAGGCATATGGATCTGTAAGGAATTATATGGTTATTGCATTTTTATAATTAAGGAGTGTTTGGAATTGCATGTACCTTATTTTGTTTTTGTAACCTTGATTAGCATTTTGTGTGCTTAAAATTTTGATGGAGGACAAAATCTTTCAGGTTATTGCGTTATTTGTGTAGGTTTGGAGCCATTGACGAATTTATTGCAACAACAAGTATGCATTGTTACGCGACTTGCGTGTTTGGTTGGTTTCGAGCAAAGAAGTGATTAGTTGCGTCGTGGCGAGTCAAGTTTCCTTAGTTTGCAGGCACCCCGGATATATCCTTTTTTCTGATTGTTTATTGAACTTTAAGGTGTTCTTACGAGTGTTTGGGTGTTCGCATGTGTTCGGGTGGGTTGGGGAAAGGATGATATTATATGCGTTGTGGCAGGGCAAGCTTGATAAGATTGCAGCCGTGATATACATATCCTTAAAACATACTGAATTTGAAAGTTATGATTGTTTGTGGGTTGTGTGTTTATGTGGAACGTGTATGGGAAAACAGATAAAAGGAAAAAGCAGGAATCCGACTAGCATTTGGGTTGGCTTATGAACACAAATCTTAAGCTGCCTATTCGTTTAATAGGTTTTGTGCCGGCTCACATTGGTGATGAAGATAATATTACTTTTGTGCGTTTATTATTTTCCAGCTATAATAACTTGTTGGAACATCATGGTGAAAGTGACCCGTATCTTGACGGGGCATCACGATCAAAAAAGTGTTTGTAGCTATTGCGGGCTCGGATTCCCTTTAGTCCAGTTCCGCACTCACAAATCTGAGCCAAACGCATATCTACGTATATAGGATTATGAATCAGTTTAGGGGCCTCATGTTTTCTTACATAAGTAGAAAGTTCAACTCAGATAAACTGATCACTGCTCAGTAGTTGGAGTTTAACCAAATTCCATGAGGTCTCATGGAATGTCAGAGATAGAGCTCATTTTTTAATTTGGTGCAACTGTTTAACTTCTAATAAAGCTAAATGCTTTTCATAATAATGGATAATGTATTTGCAAAATGTTATTCTAGATAACCTATATGATTAGTAATTTATTCTTATGTGGTAAACTAAGTGGTGTTTTCTTAATTCTTATATCCCAAGTTGGTCATCAGATTGTCGTCAGTTATGCGAATTGCATGCGGGTGCCTTTATTTAGACGAAGAATACAAGGATCTACCATGCAAGTTTTTACTCGAAACCCTTTTAGTAGAGCTTTTCTGAAAAGAATTTTATCTACATTTTTATAGGATCTTGATTTGCTCCAAAAGTTGTATTACTCATTTTTTCCAAAACTGTCTCAATTTAATCTATGAAAACATAAGTTACGTTCCATTATTTTTATAGGTATGGAGATCGAATTGTTGCTAGAAAGGTTCTCAACCGTGAAAGTACCACGGAAGAACGAGTTGTACTTGAAGATCAGTTTTCTTATTCCAACATTTTATAACCTAGAATATTTATGCTTATCATAATTATTGTATCATTTCTATGAATTTTATTGGGGCTTGCAAGGTTCCTTTAGTGGTGATTATCTCTGAATTTTTATCAGGGATGTTACTACGAAAATACTTACGAAGCATTTGTCCAAAATATCTATCGGGAGGTCCTTTTCTGCTTTGAGAATGTGCTTTGGGAAATGTGGCAGCCATGTACATATGTGGTCGAAACCTGTAATATTTTGTAAGTATGTGCTTTGTAAAGAACAACTAAGGGACAATGGTTTAAGTGTTTTCAAGCGAGTTTTGTAATCCATCATTGTCGTATGTTATAACTTCGTTTTCGTTTTCATTGTGTATTATGATTTGGACGATCTTCGAAAATAATTTCAAAAAACTATGTTATGTCTTAAAACTTACTTTAACTACGATGCATACAATATTTTTGTACAAACATCCCGCCATAAAACGTGATCCTTAAAACCTCGTATCAATCAATATGTCTCTGTTTGGTTAGACGCGTGATAAAGGAATGTAATTGACGATGTAATGGAATGAACATAGTAATTGAACGAGTCAAGATAATATATAAGAACGCCACAAAAAGTCGTTTTAAATGGATACATTGGATTTAATTATAAGCATAATACAAATGCTTAAAGCTTTCTTGTTAATTGTTTAATAATTACAAATGAACAACAATCACATTTCCAAAATCTATGATGCGCATTATCTATTAGTGAGCAATCCAAATTTAATCCAAAGCATCTTGGCACCTCAGTGCCTATTGACCTACTGAAAATATTGCTTTAAAAGTCAATAAAAATGTCTTGGTGAATTAATTGGTTTATGTATTTTAAAATTATTGCAGGAAAAGCAAGGGACTTTCCCGTGATGGTACAACATAATGCCAACATCACAAAACCAGGATTACTGTTGCTCTAAGACTCCATGACAATGGAGCTCAAAACCTATATTTGCTATTTTAGCTGTTTTTATTTTGCCGTACATAGTTATTGTAACCCGCGCAATCCAAGTCGACATGGTCAACGTCTCATTACGGGTGATAGTAATCACCAAACGGGAGGTTAATCCCAATAGAATCTTATTTATAATCATTCGCGCTCACATGAGTGCAACTTAAAACTACATCTATGATTTGACAGTTCATGATAATGGGACCAGAAGGGTATACGCTACTTAGGCAAACACATAATCTAATATAATTTAAACTCTTGCTTCCATTTTATTAATACTACAGGGCATGTTTTCACCCCTTACATTAGTAAAATTAGTAATAATGTAAAAGTCCGGGGCTATGAACTCACCTGAGTACTGATAGTCCAAATAATCACAGAATAAAACGTCACACAAGCGATAGATGCAACCTATTTAATTAACGGTCGTATAAGTATCCGAGTATCTTTAAATTAATAACGTTTAATCAATCCTATTGGTGTTAATCGTACTATCGTTCGGCTATTCATATTCAAGAGGTTCATGACATGACGTACGAGAGTTAGGACACTTTTAAATCGTAAATCAACCAACTCGTCGATCACGCCATCGAAGAGGACTCATTATGTAATCCTAGTATTATAGCCACTTTGATAACATCAATATTCTATATAGCTAATCACGACTAATCGTTTTAGTAAAATAATATTTTATAAGTGAAAACGTTTATATCATATTACTTTTCGTTAAAAAATGACCTATTTGGTGTTGGAGTTCCAGTTGCCTCGTGTTTTTACGCCCAGTTTTCATAGCAAGACGCGGTGATCAAGATATTACATTTTTAAGTTTTTAAGATTATGGTGGGGAATAGTAATTTTATGTTCACAAAGATAGTTTTGTCGTTTTAGGTTGTATTAGCGTAAACTTGTAATCGTATATAACTTATCCGTTTTAATTTCCGATTTTTAGTGATTCCTTCGAGTTACAGGTCTTTGTTATGAAAGATGTATTATTTTTATAAAGTTTAATCCCACTGATGAATAGTACTTTTTACTGTTCATAGTTTATAAAATTACTTTTTTAAACTTTTAATAATCATTAAACGTGTAGTTTATTCGTTATAGTTCCGTTTTTAGCGATTCTTCGAGTACGATCTCGTAATTAAAAAGTTATATTAATATTCTTAGTTGTTTTAATTATATTAGTTTCTGTAATTGGAAATAGTAAATTTTTATAAAAATAGTTTTATAAAGTATATAGTCGTAAAACTCGTAAATTAACGTACGCCTTTTTCGTTATAAATCGGGTTTTTCGAGTTTCTTATATTTCGGATCGTCACGAGATGAAATCTTATTATAGTTTTAATCATTTTTGAACAAAACCCACTGTATGAGATATCGAATTTAAAACAGCACTTTAACGTATTCTGGTGTATATCTTTATAAAAACCTTGTTTTATATATTATTTTCTTTTGTAGTTTATTAAGGAACCCTAATAACTATTTTTTAAACATGTGAATACTTTATTATTATGTCCAAGATCATCCATTTCGTCTTATAAAGTCATTGTAACAGTTTAAAATCTATTTTTCCATTACTTTCACTTGTGAAAATTAGAAACTTATAATACCCTAATTTAACTAAAAATGTTTATACTTAAACATTATGGTTAACATACTTTTACATTCATTTTTCCTTGATATTATGACAATTATACATGATAAAAAGTGCATAAATATAACATAAGTAATAATTCATTTTCATATTAAAATGTCCTTAGTGGTTGATTATAGCCATAATTTAAAAAGATCTCACATAAATCATAATAAATAAAAGTAATGAAGGAATTAGGTAGACTTAGGAGGATGTATGTTGATGAGAAAACAAGTTCGAAACCCGTGTTTAGACTCAAAACCAATGCTAACAAAGCTTATAAACCCTAGATTAGGTTTAAAACCCTAATCTTCCCTTTTCTTCTTAAATCCTTGCAAAATGATTATCCAAGGCTTGAAAAACTTTAGTATGCCTAGAATTGATGTGTTAAAGGGTTGTATGGATTGTGTAAAAGTTTTGTATGGATGCTTATGGTTTGTTATGGTTGCGTGGGTTTTGGCGCTAGAGAGGAGAGAAAAAAGTAAAATTTTTGTTAAGTAAATGAGTATGTATACTCTTAGCATGCATGAAATATATAAAGGGGGGGAAAGAGGTTATAAGAATTTGTAGCAAGTTTGGACCAAGAAATGGGGGGGTCTTGGGCCGTGGGTTCAAGGGGACAAGGGAGGAGGGAAACAAGGGCTTTAAAGCTTATGTTTATGTGTTCCTCCTAATGGGAATCATCCCATGAAACTTAGGGAGGTGTTTCTCACTAGTTTCTTTTATATACTTAATATGTTTACTTGTGTATTTATAAAAGAAAAGTGTAAGTGAAAGTTTTATATAAAAAGTAAAGTGTAGTTTTTATATAAAAGTATACTTGTAATGTCTTGGTTATTTTGTAAAGTATTTGTTATCTTGTGTATACTTATGAGACGTGTATATATATATACATATGCATAAAGTTTTATAAACTTTGATCATTGTATATAAACGTAGGTATTTGTTGAAGCGTACGTTAATTTTTACGGTTCCGGGAATACCTAATTGTCATTTATCGCGAAACGTAAACACTTTCACGTATCCGATAAAATAACTTGTGAAATGTTAATAATTATTCTCAAAATAATTACTTAACCCTTGTTTGACGTAAACAATAATTTGCTTAATGCCCGTTTACGTTAACTGATCATTTTTAGCTTACGCGATTTAACTTAACGATTTCGATTAAAAACAAACGCGTACAATACTAAAAATAAATAGTGACTTATCAACGTCGTACATTGTCCTAAAACACGGGGTGTTATAATGTCTCTGTTTGGTTAGACGTAACTGACTGATAAAGGAATGTAATTGACGATGTAATGGAATGAACATAGTAATTGAACGAGTCATTATTATATTGTTGACCTATTTGGTTGTCATGTTGGAATGAAATATAACATTTACGCATGTTGTTTGATATGATGCAACGGACGTTAGAAATGAATAAAATAAATGAAATATGAAAACACGTGATTCTATATCGTAATGAAATGGGAAAAAAAAACTAGAAGGGTGATTATGTAATAAAATTGGTGGTTAGAGATGTAATACAAAAAACAATGAATAAAAATTCAATTACAAAACTCAAAACAGACAAAATGTTTTTATTTCATTGTAATAATTTATTCAATGTTTTTATTTCATTGTAATAATTTATTCAATTCCAACTTCGATGGATGTATACCAAAAGCTATATAAGTGATTTAAGTAAAGTGACAAAACGAAATCACGCCTAATCTTGTTTTGCTACTTTCAAGAACATACAAAAAGGAAAAAAAGATACTAGTATTGTTTTTGCTATTCACAATATTTTCCTAACTTTAAAAAACAAATCATATATTCTCCCAAAATATTCTTTCCCTCCTTTTCTTTTAAAACCTTTACACACATTGACATTTTCTAACAATATTTTCTTCCACCACCATGACTTTACAGCCTCAACCACTCACCTCTCTCTTTAACCCTCTTCATTCTTTCATTTATTCCGCAACAAACTCATGAAAAAAACTCATTATTTCATTCACATTGTTGTTGATACATTCAAGTAACATCAATCAATGGGTTACATTTCATGTAACGCCGAATCCGCCATTTCGACATGCGACACCTACAACTTATCGAAAAAGAACCCGAAAACCAACCCACAACACAAACATTACAAAATAAGAGACTTCACTTACACCGATCTCGAATCATCAACAAATAAATTCTCACACACAAATTTCTTAGGCAAAGGTAGCCATGGGTCAGTATATAAAGCCAATCTCGATAACGGCAACTTAATCGCAGCCGTTAAAAAAACTATTTCGTTATCAGCTGTATCACCAGGTGATAACGAAATAGAAATACTGTCTCGGGCTAGAAGCCCGAGATTTGTCAACTTATTAGGATTTGCGTCCGATCCGATTGGACACAAACTAATAGTTGTGGAATACATGCCTAACGGCTCTTTATATGACTTATTACACAAAAACAATAATAGTTTCGCTAAACCGCCCGGTTTAGCGAAACGAATAAAAATCGCGCTTCAGGTCGCGAAAGCTGTTAATCAGTTACACGTAGCGTCACCTCCAGTTATTCACAGAGATATAAAATCATCAAATATTTTATTTGATAGTAAATGGAGAGCAAGGTTAGGTGATTTCGGTTTAGCATTAAGAGGCCACGTGGAAAATGATGCTAAAATGCGCTGTACACCGCCTGCTGGTACTTTAGGCTATCTTGATCCGTGCTATCTTGCGCCGTGTGATTTAACTGTTAAAAGTGATGTGTTTAGTTTTGGGATATTAATGTTGGAGATTTTTTCGGGTAGACATGCGATTGACTTGAGATTTAGTCCGCCTTCGGTTGTTGATTGGGCGGTGCCGTTTATTAGATCTGGTGAGTATCATGAGGTTTTTGATCGGAATATGAATATCTCGCGTGGAAGTGAAGCTGTTGTGAGACAGCTGGCGGTGTTGGCGGCGATGTGTGTGAAACCCACGGCCGATAAACGGCCAGAGATGGCCGAGGTTGTGGAAAGTTTGGTTAAAGTTACAAATCTTCAGAGCGAACACTACTGCTCCAAGTTCCAGATCATGAGTAGTATAGTTCTTCTCATGGATCTTTAACTGGCGTGATGCATAAGAAATAACCTTTTCCCTTTGCATTAACACAGCGCCCAAACCCTTGATCGAAGCATCGCAGTATACGATAAAATCTTCACTTCCTTCGGGTAAAGCCAGAATTGGTGCACTACACAACTTCTGCTTCAATAACTAGGAACGGCTGCTTCTTGTTTGTCCACCCCCACTCAAACTTGACCTTCTTTTGATTGAGCTTGGTCATTGGTTGGGCGGATCTAGAAAACCCCTTCAATGAATTGTCCGATAATACACAGCAACGACCTAAAAACTAGCGAATCTCCGTTGTGTCTTAAGGAGATGCCCATCTTAAAAAACGATTTGATCTGCGGATCCACATGATTGCCTTTTTTTTTTTTTAAAAATATCAATCAACCTGACCGAAGGTAACTGTAACCTTGGGAATCCAAAAAACACTACTTGGAAAATTTTGCCATACAACTCCTCTTCTTTGAGTATATACAAACTCCATTATTATCCTTCAGATCCTCTTCGTGCTCTTGCTTATTCTTGAATACGATCAAAATACGTCCAATATAGACAATTACAAATTTGTCCCAATAAGTTATTGCACACTCGTTTCATGAGGTCCAAAAACTCAACAGGTGCGTTGGTCAAACCAAACGGCATAACTGGAATACATAATGTCCCATCGAAGTTCTGAAGGCATCTTCGAGATGTCTTCTTCTTCGAACCCTCAATTGGTGATAACTGACCTTAGGTCGATTCTATCGATAGACACTCGACCCTTGAAGTTGATCGAAGAGTCATCGAAAATAAATTCTGGTAGTGATAACGGTTCTTCACTGTTAGTTTGTTTAGTTACCCGATATATCATGCACATCCAAACGACCATCTTTCTCTTGACGAATAGAACTGAGCTACCATGGTGACGAACTAGGTCTTTATAAAAACCTTTGTCGGAAAGCTCTGTAGTATACCGCCCAATTCTTTCATTTCTAATAGGCAATCGATAAGGTGCCCGTGCTACAGGTGCAAGGCACCAGGTACTGAGATCGATGTAAATTCCACTTGTCGTATAGGTGGAAGACCTGGCCAATTCCTCGGGAAATACTTCGGGAAAATTTTTGACGATCGATACAATACACCTTGCAGTTGCTTCTTCTTTGATCCTTGTCTCCAGTCTCCTGATGGTAATAAGTGCCAATAAGACGTGACATCCTTTAGCAGATACTGTCTTGGTCTTGTGCACGAGATGTATATTTAATCGAGTCTATCCCGCATTTATTATCTACTTCCAGTCTCCATGAATAAAATTAAGATTTCGCTCCTAAAGGAATACGAAACGATTCTTCATATAAAAAGAAATTTAAAAAAAAACAAAAAAAATATATTCTAGCAACAGTCAATAACGGCTTGGTATTTCATCACCAGTCCATGTCAAATTATAATTGTCATAAGTACCCATTTCTACAGGGCAATAGGTCGACGTGAAACGGATGGTTCCAGAAAAATTTAACGTGCAACCCTGTAATACCGGTAATTTTACCCAAATTATTCTACCATCAAGCTAATTCAACGTTATATCTATGATTTAATGTAGTGGGGGCTATATAAATCAAAAGGTTTACTAAAATGAGTAGACACAAACTTCATCTGCACCAGTATCAAATAAAATGGATAGCACAACGTTGTTTAGGAGAAACGTACCTGTCACAAAATACAAAAAACCGTTGTTGTTGGGTTTTGCCCTGCAACTCCTCGCATAAGGCTTGCTAACAGCGTTGCCATTTCCCTGTTTTTCTTGTTCTTCCAACTGGGAGGCAGTCCTTCTTAAATTGCCGGGATCCCCACACTCAAAGCAAACGAATGGCATTGGTATTTGCCCCTAGGGCTCTCCGGTTGTTGTGTTGCGGTTGTTATTGTTATTGTTTGTGCTGTTTGTTGTTGTTTATTAGTATTGCAAGTTGTTGTTGTGTTATTTTTGCAGTTGCAGGCCAGCTCCTACAGTCCTTGGCCAGTGGCCAAGCCTTCTTGCAGTTATTTGCATGTTGGAATACAAGGACGTAATGGTTGAAGTTACACTGGGACATAGAGGTTAGTCCTTCATAAACGGTTTTTCTTTTCACCGTATCCCTGCACATAAGCCCAGCCTGTGTTCTGCCTTTTTTAATTCTGTTGTTGGTTCTGGTTATTTCGGGAATGTATTAAACTTCCTCTATGATTTTCTGCCTGTCTCTCAGCAAAGTGTTAATCCTCCTATCCATTAATTCAGTCGCCATCTCAATAGCCTCCTGCATGGTTTTCCTTCCGGCTTCGATGCCACAACACTTGAGTAAATCAGGTCGGGCATCCCACCGGACAATACCTTTCATTCATATTTTGTCAGTCCCTCCTTCAGGAAACATCATGTCACACAACAATCTAGTTTCCTGGAAACGTTTGTAAGCTACCACAACGGTCCAGTTTACTTTTAGGTTCCACAATTCTGCCTCAATCTTCTTGATTTCATGTCCTCGAACAATATTTATTGTCCATCTTCTTTTTTCAAGTCAGTCCACGTTATTGCATATTCAACATAATTATTCACTGTCCTAACAGATGATTCCACCATGTTAGAGCAATTCCCATAAGAGTACAAGTGGCAAACTTTACTTGATTATCCACGGTGCAGTTACTTATGCGAAACAAAGTTTCCATCCTCTCAAACCATTGGGTCAAGTCGACCGACGTCTCCTTCGAGCCCTGAAGAATAAGGGTTGACATTCATGAGTCTTGAATAACGCACCCGAACACGCGTTATCATCCTTCCTTCCCACACATGTTCCCAAGTATGGGCTATCATCCGCCATTTTTGGGTCGTATCACGTGCTGCAAACACAGCAGTGACACCTGTCGATCATGGGCCTGAAGTTGGGGCACATGGTGACCAAAGAGTGTAGTAGGGTCTGCGACTGGTAGGGAGTTGTGTGACTGGCGTTTGCTACCCTCAGTGGTTCCCTATTGGTGCCATTTTCTAATCACAAGGAAACATAAACCCGTCTAGATTTCATAAAATCTTAACCATAACCCTGGTAAAAAAAAAAAAATTTTACAAAGTTAAATATAAAAACTGAGATCACAGCTACATGTGAAATACACAACAGTATTGAATTAACAAATCGAACATTCATTCACAATAAAATTCATTTCATATAAAACATAATCCATCCTTTCCATATAAAACTTGGAAAATAATACAAGATTGGTTTAAAATCCAAACGATCACAACCTTAGGTTACAAGACAAAATAACCTAAAGCCATACTAGCCGAGATTAACCGTAATTCTTAGTAGGACTGTACAAAGTACCGATACATGAAACAAAAGATCTAAACAGAACTAGCTAGACAAAACAAAAGATCTATACACTCTGCTAAGCTGGAATAAACCCATAATACATAACAGACTGTACAGTAGCTACAATCATAACCCAGTCTAAGAACTGCTACTGGCCTCCTCTGGTAGCTCTGGCTCTGCAGGATCCTTAGCAGGTCCCTGCTGTCTCTAAAGCTCGATCATCTGAGTCTTGAGGCTCTTCACTATCTTTAGTGCCTCCACTAACTATCTCTGTCTCCGATGGTCTGCTTTCAGCAGATCTGAAATCACCGTTTGTCTCCTACGTCTGCGCCTGTAACGAGCACCTCTTGGTCTGCTGAGCCCACTACCGGTATCCAGAAGTGATAATGCCTCGGAACGAACCCTGATCGCAAGCAATCCATCACTTGTGTCCAAGGCGGCAACGAGATAGTCTCTAGGCCTCCTCCTCCATCAGAAGGGCAGTGCGTCTATGGAATGGCCTATCCCTATACAACATGTTGACTCGGGCTCTAAGTAGAGCTCGGTCATATCGTGCATCATCCAGCTGAGAATAAATAAGATAATCATCCTCCTTCAACAGTAATATCCAACTCAGTAACTCCTCTGATTGACCCCACTAGGGTGTCGGTGCACATCTCCTGGTATGGGCTCCTACAAGGTCATCCCATGTATCCGTAATACCATAGCCTAACTCTCTAGACGTCTGGCATCCTGGAGCGGCATCTAACATATCAGTAAATCCATAAAGGTCTGCCCTAGCTTGTGGTAGTCCAACCTGTCCAAGCAGCAACCAGCTGCCGAAACCCGTTCCCGACCTCGTATCCAGACCAGGTGTAGTAACGACACGGCCTCTTACGAAGCGTATACAAATCCTCATGCATCTCAGTCTCATTAAAACAGTAGATGGTGAGTGCATCTCATCTGTCTAATCCGCAGCAGCTCGGGATCCCAGAGATCCCATCAAATATGAAGGCTATTGTGTGGTGTGATGTAAAAGTATGGCGGAGAGGGTATATCTGAGGAAATGGGTGAGAGTATAGAGAGATATGTGATGGTGGTGGAGTAGGTAAGGCTAACAATCTCTCAGCAACTTCCTCGAAGAGGAACGGTGTCAGCGCCTGGGGTCGGATGGACATCCTAGCCGTGACGCGATAAGCAAAGTATGAGTCCTGGTCAGCTGAATAAGCAACAACTGCAGGATCGGCAGGAGCTAAGTGCTCCTCCTCCTACTGCATCATCATATCATCATCCGTCGCAGACAGAATGGATCCCATCATCCCTTTGTCAGTCTCCTTCATCAGCAGATAGGCCCGGCTGGATCCACCGCAATCCTCCTCGTCATCCTCCTCCGGATCCTCCTCAGGATCGGACTCAGGAATGTATCCTGGTGACTCAGTAGTAGGTGAGGCAGCAACAGGCAATGGCTGCTCCTCAGCCGGTAGGACATCGTCCTCTGGTAAGAACTCCGGGTAAACAGGCTCCGGAACAAATGGTACATAGATAGGTGAAGGTGGTGCCTGCTCTGGCTCCTCAGGGCCAGGCACGTAATCTGGAGACGGTGGATCCTGAAAAATAGGTCCTTCGGCTCCTGGTGATCCTATGTCAGATAGGTCCTCATATGTGCCTAGGATACCAAATACGTAACTGTAGAATCTTCCGAATCCGACATGCTCGAACTGAAAAATCAAAAGTGACTTATATAAGTATATTAATATAAGACTCTTATCCTTATATACGTAATATATTATAAACACGTATATCAATTATGCATGTATATAGTCTAACCGACTAATGCAACAACTAGTATATGAATACCCCGTAAAAACATATTTTCGCATGTTGTATTAAATGTATGCAATGTTTGAAAACGGTTTATAGTCCAGCAAAATATTATGACCTGGTTCTCCTATAACTTTGGCTCTGATACCAATCATAACACCCCTAAAATGAGTCGCATCGGAATAAGATCCGGCGTGTTACTTCAAGATCAACAGCACAAGAAAATTAATAGAACGACACAAAAAAAGTCTTTAAATTGATACTTGGATTTAATTAAAGACATAATACAAACCGCATAAAGCTTTACTTGTTCCTAATGTTTAATATTACAAAAGCCAACAATACATTTCCAAAATATGATCACATAAATCAATAAGTGTGCAATCAAAATTAATCCAAGCATCCTGCACCATCGTGCCTATTGACCTCCTGAAAACATGCTTAAAACTTCAACAAAAATATTTGAGATTCATAGTTTATGTATTAAAATAATGCAGGACCGCAAGACTTTTTCCGTGATGTTACAACATATGCCGAACAATCACAAGACCAGATTACGTTCACTAAAAGCTCATGACACTGAGAGCTCAACCTATATTTGCTATTTTAGCAGTTAATGCCGTACAGATGTTGTAACCCGCAACATCCAAGTCCGACATGTCATCGGTTCGTTCCCAAGTGATAGCTAATCACGCCAAACGGGAGGTTAATTCCAATAGATCATTTTATAAACATTCGCGCTCACATAATGTAATTAACAACTACATCTATGCAATTGACAGTTCATGATAATGGGATCAGGAGGGTTATCGCTACTTAGGCAAACACATAATCAATATACTTTAAACACTTGCGTCCAATTTATAAAACAAAGCATTTTTTTTCACCCCAAATAATAGTAAATCAGTAAACACTGTAAAAAGTGGGCATAGAAATCACCTTGAGTACTGATCGTCCAATAACACAGATAAAACACAACGCAAAACGTTTTTAGATGCAACCTAATTAAATTAAGGTCGTATAAGTCAGAGTAATCCTATAGTTGTTTACATCGTACTATCGTTCGGGCTATCATAATTTAAGAGGTCATGACATGACGTACGAGGAGTTAGGACACTTTAAATCGTAAATCCAACAACTCGTCGATACGCCATCCGAAGAGGCCTCATTATGAAACTCCCTAGTATTATAGCACTTTGATTAAGCAAGAAAAATCTATATAGCATAATACCGACTAAACGTTTTAAGTAAAATAATATTCATACACAGTGAAGACAACAGTTTATAAATATACTTTTTGTAAAAAATGACACTAATTGGTCGTTTTAAAAGTCCATTGCTTCGCGTTCTTACGTCCTCGTCTCATAGTAAACGATGCTCAAGATTTTAATATTTCAAGTTTTTAAGATTCTGTGTGAATAGTAATTTTACTGTTCACAACAGCTAGTTTATCGTTTTTAGTTTTAATTAGCGTAAACTTGTAATCGTAATAACTTATTCGTTTTAATCCCGATTTTAGTGATTCCTCCTTCGAAGTACGTCTTTTTATTAAAAGAATGTTAGTATATTTTATAAAGAAAAGTCCACTGATGAATAGTGCATTTTAACATGTTTATATTTTATAAAATTACTATTTAATAAACTTTAATTATCGTAAACGTCGTAGTTTATTCCGTTATAGTTCGTTTTTAGCGATTCTTTCGAGTACGATCTCGTAATTAAAAGTTATATCATATTTTACTGTTTTAAAAATATTATTTCTGTAAGAATAGTAACTTAAAATAGTTTTTTATAAAAGTATTTATAGTCGAAACTCGTATAAACCGTATCTTTTTTCGTTATAAATTGGTTTTAAGTTCTTATCATTTGGAATCGTCACGAGAGTATTATTAATAATTTCTCTCACACATACTGTAAAGAATACGGATTTAAAACAGCCCCTAAGTAGAGTTTAGTGTATAACTTTATAAAAAACCTTGTTTATGTATTAATTAGTTTAGTAGTTAATATAGAAACCCTAATACTATTTTTGAACACCTGGCTACTTAAAAATAAAGTCCAAGATCATCCATAGTCCTTAAAAATTCATTGTAACAAGTTTTACAAATTATTTTCCATTACTTTTACTTGTGAAAATTAAGAAACCTTATAAAACCCCAATTATTACCTAAATATGTTTATACTTAAGCCATATGTTAACATACAAGATACTTTTACATTCAATATTCACATGATAAATATAACCATAGACATAAGAATAAGTGCATAAATTTAAAACATAAGTGAAATAACTCATTTACAAATTAAAAAGTCCTTAGTGGGTGATTTAGCCATATTTAACATATTACACATAAAAATAATGGATAAATAAAAAGTAATGAAGGCATTAGGAAGACCTTAGCAAGGATGGTATGGGATGAGAAATAAAGTTAAACCCTGTTAGACTCAAAACCCAGATAACAAGCATATGAAACCCTAGATTAGGTTTGAAAACCCTAATCTTCCTTCTTCTTAAATCCTGCAAATGATTATCCAAGCTGAAAACACTCTAGTATGCCTTGAGATTGATGTGTAAAAGGTTGTTATGGATTGTACAAAAATATTTGTAGGATTAGCTTAAGATGTCTTAATATGCAGTGCATATAAGGAAAGAAAGGAGAAAGGAAAATGTGATTTTGTAAGTATAAAGTTGTAAGTGAAATCCCTTATGCATGCATGATATATATAGGAAGAGTATGAGATATTTCTAGTTGCAAAGTTTGACTAGAAAGTCCAAGGGGAGGGTGTCTTGGGCCGTGGGATTCAAGGGGACAAGGGAGGAGGGAAACAAGGGTTTAAAGGTTATGTTTATGTGTCCCCTATCATGGGAATCATCCCATGATAACAAGGAAGGTGTTTTCCACTAGCTAATTTCCTTATTAATTTGTATGTTTACTTGTGTATTTATAAAAGAAATGTGTAAGTAAACTTTTGTATAAAAAGTAAAGTGTAGTTTTATTATAAAAGTTTACTTTGTAAAGTCTTGGTATTTTGTAAAGTATTTGTTATCTTGTATAATCATATGAGACGTGTATATATATATACATATGCATAAAGTTTTATAAACTTCGATCATTGTATATAAACGTAGGTATTTGTTGAAGCGTACGTTAATTTTTAGGGTTCCGGGAAAACCTAATTGTCATTTATCGCGAAACGTAAACGCTTTCACGTATCCGATAAAATAACTTGTGAAACGTTAATAATTATTCTCAAAATAATTGCTTAACCCTTGTTTGACGTAAACAATAAATCTGCTTAATGCCCGTTTACGTTAACTGATCATTTTTAGCTTACGCGATTTAACGTAACGATTTCCATTAAAAACAAACGCGTACAATACTAAAAATAAATGGTGACTTTATTAACGTCGTACATTGTCCTAAAACACGAGGTGTTATAGTCTCCCCCGGTTAGCTGAGCCTTGTCCTCAAGGCTTAAGACGCAACACTTGACGACGGCCCGGTCTTTGAGAATAGATGTGGGTATTTCTTCCGGAATTGATCTTCGCGTTCCCACGTAAACTCAGGACCTCTCTTGGAGTTCCATCGAACCTTGACTAATGGGATTCATACTAAGAGTTGTCGTAAATATATTTTGGATGCCAACATACATCAATGATTGCCTATGTTCATACAAAATGGATACAACTAAACAACACTAAACTGATGCCTAACTTAATGATGCTTTATCATACTAAAAATATGCCGTAAAATATTATTTTGGACTGCACTAATTATACAAACAAACATTGTAACAATTCGTGTAATGCCATAATCATACTAACAGACGCATTTATCATAACAATAATCTATAACTGATTATGATTACACGTTACCCTAAAACAAACATTAGTATGCCTATTGCTGTAACACAATGATGCCTAATGTTCATACAAATGGATGCACTAAACAACACAAACAGATGCCCTAACTTAAAATGATGCTCTTATCATACTAAGAGATGCCGTAAATTAAATATTTTGGATGCACAATTATAAAAACTTTCGTTGTAAAACATTCGTTTGATGCCCTAATCACAACTTAAAGATGCCTATCATAATAATAATCGATAAACTGATTCTGATTACACTGTTACCCTAAAACATACAAAAACATGCCTAAAGACATATACATATGAGGCCCTAATGTTCATACAAATGGATGTACTAAATAAAACAAACAGATGCCCTAACTTAACATGATGCTCTTATCATACTAAGAGATGTCGTAACACATATTTTAGATGCAACATACACAATGATGCCCTAATGTTCATACAAATGGATGCACTAAACAAAACAAACAGATGCCATAACTTAACATGATGCTCTTTATCATACTAAGAGATGTCGTAACACAATTTTGGATGGCACTGATTTTATATCTACAACATTGTACAATTCGTAGTGTGCCTGCCATTATTCATACTAATCAGAAAGCAACTTATCACATAACAATAATTGATAACTGTTTGTGATTATCGTTACCCTTAACCAAGACAAATAGAATGCCTAATGTACACATTGATGCCCTAATGTTTATACGCAATGAATGCACTAAACAAAACAGAAACAGTGTCCTTAACTACATGATGCTCTTATCATACTCTTGAGTTGTCGTAAATCATATTTTGGATGCACTAACTATACATACAAACGTTGTAAAATTCGTTTGATGCCTTAATCACACTTTAACAGATGCCTCTTTCATAATCCAATAATCGATAACTGACTCTGATTATACGTTACCCCCTAAACATACAAATACATGCCCTAAACGTACACAATGATGCCTTAATGTTCATACAAATGGATCCACTAAACAAAACAAATAGATGCCATATATTAACATGATGCCTTATCATACTAAAAGATGCCTTAACACATATTTTAGATGCAACATACATAATGATGCCCTAATGTTCATACAAATGGATGCACTAAACAAAACAAACAGATGCCATAACTTAACATGATGCTCTTATCATACTAAGAGATACCGTAACACATATTTTGGATGCACTAATTATACATACAAATGTTGTAACAATTCGTGTGATGCCCTAATCATACTAACAGATGCATTTATCATAACAATAACTGATAACCGATTATGATTACACGTTACCCTAAACAAACAAATAGATGCCCTAAACGTACACAATGATGCCCTGGTGTTCATACAAATGGATGCACTAAACAAAATGAACAGATGCCCTAACTTAACATGATGCTCTTATCATACTAAGAGATGTCGTAACAAATATTTTGGATGCACTAATTATACAAAACAAACGTTGTAACAATTCGTTTGATGCCCTAATCACACTAACAGATGCCCATATCATAACAATAATCGATAACTGACTCTGCTTACATGTTACCCCCTAAACATACAAATACATGCCCTAAACGTAAACAATGATGCCTTAATGTTCATACAAATGGATGTACTAAACAAAACAAACAGATGCCCTATCTTAACATGATGCTCTTATCATACTAAGAGATGTCTTAATACGTATTTTTGATGAAACATACATAATGATGCCCTAATGTTCATACAAATGGATGCACAAAACAAAACAAACAGATGCTATAACTTAACCAGGTGCTCTTGTCATACTAAGAGATGCCGTAACACATATTTTGAAAAAAAAGTTCGAATTCTATTTCAAATTAAAAAAAATAGATTTTTTTTCAAATTTTCAAACTTTTTTGTCAAATTTTCGAACTTTTTATCAAATTTTCGAACTTTTTAAAAAAATTTGAACTTTTTTTTCAAATTTTTGAACTTTTTTTCAAGTTTTCAAACTTTTTTTTCAAATTTCCGAACTTTTTTTCATATTTTCAATTTTTTTTAAATTTGGAACATTTTTAAAAAATTTTGAACTTTTTTTCATATTTTCAAACTATTTTTTTCAAAATTTCGAACTTTTTTTTCAAATTTTCGTACTGTTTTTCAAATTTTCGATCTTTTTTTCAAATTTTCGAACTATTTTTCAAATTTTCGAACTTTTTTTTAAATACTCAAACTTTTTTTTTCAAAATTTTGATTTTTTTTTTCATATTTACAAACTTTTTTTCAAAATTTTGATTTTTTTTTCAAATTTTCGAACTATATTTTAAAATTTTTGAATTTTTTTTCAAGTTTTTGAACTTTTTTTTCAAATTTTCGAACCTTTTTTCAAATTTCTAAACTTTTTTTCAAATACTCTAACTTTTTTATCTAATTTTTGAATTTTTTTTCAAATTTTGAAACTTCTTTCAAATTTTCGAACTTTCTTTTTTTTTATTTTCGAACTTTTTTTCAAATTTTCGAACTATTTTCAAAATTTCCAACTTTTTTTCAAATTAACGAACTTTTTTTCAAATTTTCATAAAAAATATCGATTTTTAAAAAAATTTTGAACTTTTTTTAATTTTTCAAAAAGATCAATTTTTTTTTGGAAAAAGAATTTCGTATTTTTTTAAAAATTTTGATTTATTTAAAAATGTTTCGAACTTCTTTCCATTTTTTCGAACTTGTTTTCCAATTTTCGAGCTTGTCTTTTAAATTTTCATTTTTTTTTCATATTTTCAAAATTGTTTTCCAAATTTCGAACTTTATTTCAAAATTTCCATTTTTTTTTCAAAATTTCGAATTTTTTAAAAAGTTTTTAACTTTTTTTTATATTTTCCAAGTTTTCGAACTTGTTTTCAAAATTTCGAACCTTTTTTTGAACTTTCAAAAATATCGATTTAAAAAAAAATCAAAAAAAGAAAAAATTTCGAATTTTTTTTTCGAAAAAAAACATTTTTTGAAAAAAAAATCAATTTTTTTTAAATTGAATTTTTTTAATATTTAAAAAATATCTATTAAATTATATAGCTACATATAATTAAATAAAGTTATTTTTTTCAAGTTTACCTTAAAGTTTAAATGTTTACAAAATCTACCCTATAGTTTAGTTTTCTAGGTTTTCTATTAGAGATGGGTTTTCCTTTAGAAACACACTCCACTATATATATCACACACAACAAACTCACACCACACACACAACACGTACACACACCTAACACACGTAGACCACACACACACACACACACACAATATTATATATATATATATATATATATATATATTTATTATAATAGTTATATATATATATATTATATATAACGTGTTATATTATATAGCGTTGTATATATGTATATTTTATTATACGTGTTTATATATATGATAATTTTTTTTCTATATATATATATACGTATATAGTAATCGTATATATTATATATACGTATATATTCTACTACGTTAGTAGTATATTATACACATATATATGTATGTAGTTTATACGTATATATATATATATATGTGTGTGTGTGTGTGTGGTGTGTGTGTGTGTATGTGTATCTTAATCTTATAACATATATATATATATATAGGGTAGAGTTATAATAAAAAGAGTTTTATAATAAAAAAGTTAAGATGAAATCCTAGCCATTGGATCAAATTTATTAAGATTAAAAAACGCGGTGGTATTTTTGTAAATAATTAGAACTTGAGGGACTATAGTTTCACAATAAAAATCACACAAATCAATTATTTTCCGATCATTTTCCTATCAATTCGTTTTCGCTTAATTTTTCGATCAACAATTCAGTTATTTTCCGATCATTTTCCGATCAGATCTAGAAGATATAACAGATCAATTATTTTCCGCTTCAATTTTCCGATCAATTCTTTTTCGCTTAATTTTCCGATCAATTCTTTTTCGCTTAATTTTCTGATCAATTATTTTTCGATCATTTCTGATCGGATCTAGAAGATATAACAGATCAATTATTTTCCGATCAGACCTAGAAGATATAACTTTTCATAACAAACTAGATGCACCTGTCAAAACAGAAGGTGGTAGTGTCTCTATGTTAAATGTGGAAAAGCAAGGTGCGGTTTTACACACTTTTATCTGTTTTAGTAATTTTGAACCTAGCAAACACACAATGTTAGCATAGACCTGTGTTAGCCTCAATTTATTAAGTCGAACAAGGAAGTTCAGTCACTCTACGATGGAGCTTCGATCTTTAATTAGTTAATGTTGTAATAGTATAATATTGGGTTCGAGGCTTCGATAGTGAATCCTAATATTGTATATGTTTCGGGTTTATTCCCAAGCAAAACCAGAGACCGGGTGCCAGTTAAATATCCCGCGCGTGTCATTTAACGCGACGGGGTATATTAAACTCTTTTCCGCATTTTGAAAATCGAGTTAGTTGTTTAGTTGTTTCATAATATCTTTTTCCTTTTCCCCAAAACTCTCCCATCTCTCTCTCTCTCTCTCTTCTTTCTCTCTCTACAAAAACAACTCACTCTCTTTTATCTCTTTGTCTAGTTCAATTTCGTGTATGGATATATGTTATGATGTCATTAAGGATCCTACAATTGGCATTCAGTGAAAAGTGGTTGGTTCGTTCGGTATTGCTTATTGTGTTAATTAAGATCAAATTTGTGCTTTTTTGGTTCTAAAACCCATGCTCAAAAATTTATTTTTGTGCTGTTTGGCTGGTGATCGTGTGTTTTTCATTGTTATATAAGCTAAGGATGATACTTGCTATACTACAAGTGAAATCTAGCAAAAAAGGTTCGAATTTCTTTAAGTGTTCTTCGCTGACAGAGCTGCTATTTTTTGGAGATCACAAAGATTTGCATGTTATTGTGTGTTAAACTCTCTTAGAGACGCTTATTATTTGCATATCATAGCTTTTGGTTCGTGGCTTAAACGCTTATTTGCGTAATTTTGAAAAATTTGAAGTTGTAACTCTTCGTGGCGGTTTGAGTATTTTATTATACTCTAGCCGGCGGTTTGACAAAAGGTAGGGACAAGATCCACGATTTAAGGAAATAGTCAACGGCGGTTTGACCTGGTCAAAGGCGAGTTGAGTGTAAAAAAAGCGTGTTGACTAAAAAAACGGCGAGTTGAGTAAAAACGGCGCAGTTGCTTAAAACGGCGTCGTTGCTTAAAATACGGAGAAGTTGCTAAAAATGGCGAGTTGCTAAAAACGGCGAGTTGCTAAAATTGGCGAGTGCTAAAAACGAGGAGTTGTAAAAACTGCGAGTTGCCTAAAAACAGCGAAAGTTGCTCTGTGTGGGCAGCGGTTTTTACCTAAGAATTTTTGTGTGAAGAATGGTTTCAGTCAATAACAGCCATAAATTTTGATCAGTAAGTCGTGTCAGCCCGTGACCTCTCATATCGAATGATGAAATAAAATCAAGAAGGATTCACAACTGTATCCACTCTTTAGTTGATTCAAGGTTTTTTCAGGCCAAATATAAGCTTGTTTTTCTTGATGTAATGTGACATTTTTCAGTTTTTTAGAAATTTGTGTTAGACTTGTTTTTGTTTCTAGATCACGGCCCATCTGTATTTTTAAGGGTGTTTTAGTTTGAGTGAGCCTATTTAAACAAACAGCTTTAACCCTAGCCAGAATAATTTTTTGTTTTTAGACAAAGATTAAATCATTTGGTCGCTGATTCCGAATCAAATCATTATAAGGTGCAAAAATCACCATAGACAACCAAAGAGATATATGCCGTAGATAAAACAAAAGTCAAGTGCTATCTAAGAAACCAGAAAGGACAGATTCCCACCAGGACATAGGTTTCTCAACAAAAAGACTACCACTGTCCCTGAGAAAAATATGAATCTATATCTTGTCTTAGGTGGATTCCAACGGGTAGTATCTTTAGTTAATGTTCGTTATTAGGTGGAGTTACCAAAGCGAAAGTTACTCGCTCTTGCACAGGCAAGAGTTGACGTGAAACCCCCACACATGGTCAAAGTAGATATCCTCATATTCCATGCATGCAAACAAAACAATACCTGGGATTAGTGCAGTACGTCATTCATTAGTCCAACGCACAACGAATTGACCTAACTGCAGATGCACTATACAATGAAAAGCAGGAAAATCTCAGTGTCTGGTCTGCTTTTAAATTTTTGATACTCTAAGTAACCAGTGCAGAATGGTTTCACAAAGACTGAAAGTTCAAATTTAACGTTTTGAAACCAAGCAGATCGCAAGCCTCGGTGTCAATGTCAATGGTGTCTGTGAATATATCACTTCAGGCCCCGTTCCTCACTTGTTTTTAAAAGCGTTTGATCGCAGCAAATCAAGACTCTGGTCTTCGAATAATGACGTTTGAACACCAGAGCAGTTAAAGCCTCGTTCCTCTATGATAATGACGTCTGTTTCACTTCAGTTAAGGCCTCGTTCTTCATCAATTGAATTTTGATCTTAACCGTTTCAGAGAACTCGGAATTCAAGACCACAGCAATGACATAGTCAAGTTCAAAGCTGGTTCCAAAAGTTGTTCCTTAAGAAATCAAGAAAACTACATCACGACAGAGTGGATTTTACTATTCCTACATATATAGCAATGCTAAGGACAACAGGTTAAATTTATATACAAATACAAAATCTAAAAAATAGAAAATTTCTAAAAAAGAATCTTCTCGACATGTCTCTTGGAATCGATAACATTTACGTGCTTAGAAATGTCGATTAACATTGACACGGGTGTGTAAATGGAAGTTCGAGTAGTATGAGTTTTCAAATATGTTTTCAAAAAACTATGTTTATTTCTAATTTTCCTAAATGGTTATGTTGCAATTGCCCAGTACATAACACGGATTCTTATAAAGGAAGGTCTTATAACTTATCCTCACAACGAGAAATTAACGTTTTTTTCCCGTCTTGTGCTGTTCTTACATCGACATTCAACTGTTTTAGCTCAAGAAATGGGATAGTGTACGTTTCAGTGCGCTTACTTAACGTTAGAGAGATGTCCTCTTAAATTTGGTTTTTCAAAAAAGTTAAATACAGGATTTTCAGGAATTTGCTTGATGACAAACATATTCCTTTCTAAATTGTGTGTTCAACACTACATCCCTCACAAATTGTTTTCAAGAACAAAAAATTTCTCAATTGGTCCTATTTTGAGGGGGGAGTTTTTCGAAAAACAAAAGTTTTAATGTTCTTGGTTCATCATCAAGACCATTCTTATGTATTCAATTCATTATCAACAAATGTTCCAAACCATTCATGCTGACCATATTTTCTACCACAGATTTTCATGACCATATTTTAATAATTCACACAAGGCTATTTCAAAAAACTAAGTGTTTATTATTTATAAATAAGGGGATAACATGTAATTAAAATATGACTCTATTTCGAACTCAATGTGCTAAAGAAAAGCGTTTTATGGTTTGATCTTTTAACCAACATAATTCTTATTTCACGACGATTCTGAATAGTTTAAGGGGTTAGGTTAGGAAGCGATCGCGCTATGATCCAAAACAGACGGAGGATTTACCCATGGATAATCCAAAGTTACGAATAGCAGTCTTAGGTATGATTGTGATGAGACTGTATATGCGGAACAATTCCGACTAAGATTGAGCTAACACTGGAACAATCACAACAATGGTAGTTAGTAATGAACGTCCTGGTAAGCATTGAGCGTTGAGAATGAAAAAGAAATGTAGATTAAGGGTCTAAAGGAAAAGAAGCCCTCCACACAAATTAAGGCAGAAACCGGAGCTCATTAAATATGCTGTTCAGAATCACAATGATTGATTGATTGACATTGAAAACGACATCTGGACCAAGCTAATGAAATAGCACAACCCTTCCCAGACATTCGGATTTACTCCCCCTTTCAACAGAAACTTGTATCATTTGTCACAGAGATAGATCGATTGTATGAAGTGAAGTGTTACGGGATCCTACAACCTGTATTTTGTATCAATGCCAACGGCTTGCTAGTGCATTAAGACGGCGGATTGATGCATTAGGACAGCGTAATGATGCATTTGAGTCAAGGGTGATATTTTATCTTCAAATGTACAAGGAGCGTCATTAGAAGAAATGGCTCGCTGAAAGGGCAGCAGCAAAAGCGAAAAAGAAAGGCGAGAAAGCAGCCGAGAAGAAGCTTAAGGATAAGGAAAAGAAAGACGAGAAGAAAATGCAGGCATCTGGCACTTTTGACTCAATCTCAAAGGTGATACTTAAACGTAAGTCAAACAATTACATGTATTACTATGCTGCAGGTGCTGCTGCGGTTCTTAGTGTGCCTTTAGCAGTTGGTTACACTTTGTATGCATAGACAAACGGGTCTAGTAAAAGGGGTAATTTGGTTTGGAAGTAATGTCGGTTTTTGTTTTGGTTCTATGTTTTTTTAGTTGTATTTGCAAAGAACTTGATATATAGTTTAGAAAGAGTTAGCTTGAAACATGTACCAGAGAAGCAGCAATACACTTCTAATATACCCGTGGCCTCGTGAGAAAGTGTCATGGGGGACATGGAACCAGTGGAAGAAGTGATTGGAAATCACATATATTATATATATATATATATATATATATATATATATTATATAATATATATATCTATATCATATATATATAATATATATATATATATATATATATTATGTGTGTGTAGTGTGTGTGTGTGTGTGGTGTGTGTGTGTGTATGTGTATCTTAATCTTATAACATATATATATATATATAGGGTAGAGTTATAATAAAAAGAGTTTTATAATAAAAAAGTTAAGATGAAATCCTTGCCATTGGATCAAATTTATTAAGATTAAAAAACGCGGTGGTATTTTTGTAAATAATTAGAACTTGAGGGACTATAGTTTAACAATGAAAATCACACAAATCAATTATTTTCCGATCATTTTCCTATCAATTCGTTTCCGCTCAATTTTTCGATCAACAAATCAGTTATTTTCCGATCATTTTCCGATCAGATCTAGAAGATATAACAGATTAATTATTTTCCGCTTCAATTTTCCGATCAATTCTTTTTCGCTCAATTTTCCGATCAATTATTTTCCGATCATTTCTTATCAGATCTTGAAGATATAACAGATCAATTATTTTTCGATCAGACCTAGAAGATATAACTTTCCATAACAAACTAGATGCACCTATCAAAACAGAAGGCGATAGTGTCTCTATGTCAAATGTGGAAAAGCAAGGTGCAGTTTTACACACTTTTAGCTGTTTTAGTAATTTTGAACCTAGCAAACACACAATGTTAGCATTGACTTGTATATTGTATCAATGCCAACGGCTTGCTAGTGCATTAAGACGACGGATTGATGCATTGGGACAGCCTAATGATGCATTTGAGTCAAGGGTGATATTTTATCTTCAAATGTACAAGGAGCGTCATAAGAAGAAATGGCTCGCTGAAAGGGCAGCAGCAAAAGCGAAAAAGAAAGGCGAGAAAGAAGCTGAGAAAGCAGCCGAGAAGAAGCATAAGGATAAGGAAAAGAAAGACGAGAAGAAAATGCAGGCATCTGGCACTGTTGACTCAATCTCAAAGGTGATACTTAAACGTAAGTCAAACAATTACATGTATTACTATGCTGCAGGTGTTGCTGCGGTTCTTAGTGTGCCTTTAGCAGTTGGTTACACTTTGTATGCATAGACAAACGGGTCTAGTAAAAGGGGTACTTTGGTTTGGAAGTAATGTCGGTTTTTGTTTTGGTTCTATGTTTTTTAGCTGTATTTGCAGAGAACTTGATATATGGTTTAGAAAGAGTTAGCTTGAAACATGTACCAGAGAAGCAGCAATACACTTCTAATATACCCGTAGCCTCGTAAGAAAGTGTCATGGGGGACATGGAACCAATGGCAGAAGTGACTGGAAATCAGGGTCAAAATGGTTAATTTACTGCAGATCCTGGACTGATGGGTGATTTTGTCCCTGAAGAAATGGATCAAACTCTGATGTCAAGGTCAGTAGGAAGAGCAGACAGTGGCTCAAAAATTGTTGGTTCGGCTAAGGCGGAATCTGTCGAAAGTGGTGAGAAGACCAGTAACATGAACATCCATCTCTTTCTTGCAATGCGGTTCTATGTTTTGGCCATGAAACATCCAAGGATGAAGTGACACAAGAAGGGAAGTCATTTCCTATAGATGATTGTGGATACACAAGTTATCCATTTTGCAAATGGGATAGGTGTGTACCTTCTCACTTTATTTCTCGCGGACACATACTCAGATTCTCATTTTCTATATATCTCACATACAAATAGAAGTGGAAATTTTGAACCATTTACTTATAAGTGAGTCCATTTAATAGTGGTGTTTTGTGTAGGTCCTCCGAATGGAGAAAGCAACTTTGAAGAAGCTGTGGAGTTTGATCCAATCAAGCATCATAATTTTTTCTGTCCTTGGGTAAATGGCAATGTTGCTGTAGTGGGTGTTAGCAATAATGATGGATGCTTAATTTTTATTAATACAGTTGTATTGGTATCATCAGGTTGATTCTCACATTTATAGATTCTATAACTTTTATTAACAAGTCATATTGAGATGGGTTGACTTTGTCCGTGAAATTGTAAGTGGAGATCTTTATAAACAAATATCTAGTTAACTATTAAAGCAGTATACGTCTCATTAGGAAACCAAGTTGCCAACATCCAACTTGAGTATTTCAAATAGAGCTATGATGTATGTTTTGCTTATCGTTTTCTTTACTATTATCTTTACAGCCATGTGATCTCTAATATACATGCTTTTTTCTAATGAGGTGTACAACTAATCCTGATTAGACTTGTCTATCAGCAATAGTTGGCCTATTATTTCGTATACTGCTGCTATAGTTTTATTTTTTTCATTTGCTTGCATAACAAATCCTTGAATTGAATTTCCAACTCATTCCGACATCCACATCATCTTAATAGAGCTAGTATTTGTATTTTTTCGGTGTATGTTTAGTGCTCTCTTAGCAAGATGTCTGGTCTCACAAAAGGCCTACAAAAATGTTAAGGATATGTATTCACTACCACAATATTTCATGTTTTCTGTTTTGCATTTTCAATTTGTTAAAATTCAGCTGATAGAGCTAGTTTTATTTTTTTCATTTGCTTGCTTAACAGATCCTTGAATTGAATTTCCAACTCATTCCGACATCCACATCATCTTAATAGAGCTAGTATTTGTATTTTTTTTGGCGTATGTTTAGTGCTCTCTTAGCAAGGTGTCTGGTCTCACAAAAGGCCTTCAAGATGTCTGGTCTCACATAGTTTTATTTAGTTATCAAGAAATGTAGGGACTTGGAGTAATGAATTGTGGTTTTTTCTTTTCTTGTAGATGAACTTAGGAATTGCGTTTGGTGCGTTTTTGGATCCCGTAGCTGATAAGGTAATGCCTTTCGACATTACGATGTGCCATCTTTTGTTTTAGAGTTGGATGATAAACCATAGATTATACTGATAAATGTAGCTAAATGGACTTGTTACCAGCTGATGCAGCCATGTTTCCACTTAATTTGCTTGCGTTATTATTATTATTTTGCGTAAAATGACATCAACTCAAAACATGGCTGCATTTTTTGGTTATTCTATCCACTTAGTTGAATGTATTAGTTGCAATTAAGTCATATGCCGATGTTGTTTGTGTAAGTTTCTAAAACTGCATGGTTACTGCAGCTTATGGTTGCTGCTACATTGGTCTTGTTATGTACGAGACCTCTAGAAGATGCTATGTTTGGGCAACTATCGTGGCCCTTGACTGTACCATCAATTTAAATAATTGGTAGAGAGGTAAACTTCTCATCTTAGCACGTTGTTAATGCAGATGCAACATACTGTTTAGTTAGTTACATTACTATATAAAATAATTATTCACTTGGCCCTGACTATGCCAGCAATCATAGTAATCATGATATTGATTACCTTTTTTAACGTCCATGCTTAGAATAAATGATTGTGTACGTGGTTGTATGTATGGTGCACTTTATTATGAATTGTGATGTAGTATGTCTGCAGTTGTAGTCTAAATTGAGGATTCTTATAAACTATGCTTTCGCTGGTAAATTACTTTCTTTATGTTTCTAGGAGGACAAACTTATGGCTATCCTGCAAACTCAGGTGCTGCAGGGACTTTCTATGATACTGTTCCCTGAAAGCTCATAGTCAACAACCACAACATGTCAACAGATACAAATACACCTTTCTTTGCATTCCTAAATCAACCTCGTTGGACCAGTGTTGATATCCAAGAGTATGCTCGAGCTACTGTTCCTTTGCGATGGAGACGTGTGCAGGTTGTCAAGATGTTTACTTAAAGGTGGAAATGGGGTCAAGTAGTCATTTTTATTCAAAATATTTGGTTATCATGAAACTAATTTGATTTTGTAATCATATCTGATAAACTTGTTATAAGAAAAATTAAAAATTATGAAAAAAGCGTTTTAGGTCAACTTATTTTGACCTGCTACCCAAATCCACGAACTCGATTTTTAATTGCCACCTATATGTTTACTGACTGCCATTCTTGATTTTCCTTTTCCGATGGTTTCACTGGCAACTTGCTGATTTTTTTACTGACTTGATGGTTCATGACAATATTGTATAGGTTTAAGGCACACTTAGCTTGTAAAATGCAGCCGTCTTAAGCTTTGGTCTTCCTCATGATGCCGTGTCCGAGTTTGAATTAATTGAAGAAGAACTTTTAATGAGTGGCTTAGTAATCAAGGTACGTGTAAGGTATTATATATGAATACAGTTGGATGCTATAAACTCAATGTAATATCTTCTTTATACAGTTGGGTTTGGGTTAATGTGATAGATTAGAGAAAGCATCCCCTGTCGTAAAACTTTGGTTGCCTTTATGTGAATCATTTTTCAGGAAAAAATGAATATATACCATATCCAGCAGCCTGGCGTGTCTCTAGATTGTTTCTGTTGTTACTTGTCCTGACTGTGGGATATATATTTCCTGAACTTATATTTGAAAATAGTACCGCGTACTTGTAACTACGAGTATATACAAAAATAATTCTTCTACTTGTGTAGATTATTCTTTCTATTGCAGTTACAATTGTTTGCTTTGGCAAGTCCTATTTTTTATAGCATAACATTGAATTATGAAATATTTCAGTGGTATTCTTATCACTTACTCTAATATGTTTTTTCTAGATATACTTGTGTAGTTTCTAGTATTTCGTTAAATGAGAGATTTATTCCATTTTTTGCTTCCACTAAAAATGTTTCTAAAATTGATTGGTGCACTTATGTTTGAGTGTATGGTGAAGGATGAAACGATATTTCACTGGACTACTCCTTCTGCGGTAAGTTGTATTTCTTTTATACTGCATCACAATTTATTTTCTAATGCATTACAGTTTAAAATATGTATTGTTAGTTAATTTTCTACTGCATCACAATTTATTTTCTACTGCATCACAATTTAATTCTCTACTTTACATTTTAACATATGTATTATTAGATAATTTCACTGCATTATAGTCATATTCTACTGCATTACAGTTATATTCTATTGTATTGCAATATTTTATCCTTCAAATAACAGAGATTCAATAAAATATAACTGTAATGCAGTAGAAATAAACAATAATGCAGTATAATATAAGAGTGTAATGCAGTAAAAAAGTGTAACACATTACATTTTTTATTGCATTATAGTTATATGCTACTACATTATTGTTATTTTATATTCTACTAGTTATTTGTTAATGCATTAGAGTATATACTATAATGCACTAACAAAAAAATATAGTTAAATGTTACTGCATTACTGTTATTTTATATTTTACTACATTACAATTATTTGTTAGTGCATTACAATATATAACTGTAATGAAAAAATTATATACTGTAATGCACTAACAACATACATTGTGATGCGATAAGCTAATTATTATTTTTTGTTTTTATTTTAATTCAGGAAATGAAATCGGCTTTAAGAGACAACTTGTTGAGATCTAATAAGTTAGCCGATATTGATTACAAGTTAAAATAGCTTTGATAGGGGATAAAGATGGCAATGAATACAATGGTGAAAATATGAATGACGATGGTGGAAAGACGATGGACAAAAATGATGGTGAAAATGAAGACGATGGCGGAAATATCAATGAAGAATAAGCATCTGGGAATGAATGAGGTTATGGGATAAAGATAGTGGAAATATGAATCAGATAAATCATACAGAAAGAGAGGCTGATACTGAAACAAAAGCTAAAAATTAGAACGTAGAAGAAAATGTTCCGTTACTACTAAATAACTATTGAATGTAGGATGTATAATGTTATGTTGGACGGATTAGTGACATTTATAAGAGTTTTAAATACCTGCTCGTTCTCGACTTCTCCTCTAAAATATTTTTTTTAAATTCTATTGCATCACAATATTGTTCTAGTGCATTAGCATCAGAATGTCATCATACTACACCATCATAACAGTGTTATCTTACTACTAAATCACAATGTTATTATACGGCATTACAATGTTACTCTACTACATCACAATGTTAATTTATTACATCACAATGTTATACATTTTGTTGCTTCCAAATGTTATCATACTGCTACATTAAAATAGTACTTCACTATATTAGTCTATTATTTTACTGCATAACAAGGTATATTTTACTGCATCACAATGTAAATGTTACTGCATCAAAACATATATACTATTGCATCATAATACACTAAACAAATACCATAATGCACTAACTATTGTTCATAAAAACAGAAAGATACAAGTATATTCTGAAACACTGAGATACTATTGTCTTGATGGTTGGTAATAAATGTTATACATCTTAGAACCGAAAATCTGTCTTGAAAGTAATGATTTAATATCTATACAATACTTATTGCAAATAAAAAAAATGAAATAATTCTTTTAACCTTTGCGAGTACATCCTCTAAGCCCAACTCTTGTCGGCTTTACAGGTGGCTTGCTTTTCTTCGATGGTGGCAATTTCAGTTGTTTTCTCCACATACACTACACGTCCTCCTCTTATGACTTTAGTGCATCAGTATGTAATTTTGATGTATTATAATGAATATTCTAATGCATCACAATGTATATTCTACTGCATCACAATACACTAAACAAAATAACATAAAAGCAATAAAATTTACAATCTGATGTAGGGGTGAGCAAACTGAATCGAAAACCGACCCGACCCGACCCGACAAACCGAGCTGAACCGAGCTTATTCGGTTTGGTTTTTGGTTTTGGATATCTATTTTGGTTTAGTCGGTTCAGTTCGGTTTGGCTCAAACCTGACATTTTAGTCGGTTCGAACCACTAAACATAACCGAACCGAGCTTGAGATTCGGTTCAGTTTCGGTTTATATAGGGTTCATTCGGTTTGGTTCTCGGTTTCCAAAAATCCTTAACTCGGTTTAGTTTCGGGTCGTTTTTCTTGGTTACGGAGTCGGTTTCTCGACCCGATGCTAACCTCAATCTGTTTAGTAGTAAAGTATACAAATTAATATAGTAAAATTTACACTATGATGCAGTAAAATATACAATTTACTAAAGTAAAATTTGCACTATGATGCAGTAAATTATACAAATTTAATACAGTAAAATTACAATGTGATGTAGTAAAATATACAATTTAATGTATTAAAATTTATAATGTGATGCAGTAAAATATATAATTTAATGCAGTAAAATTTACAATGTGATGAAGTAAAATATACAAATTAATGTAGTAAATTTTACACTGAGATGCAGTAAAATTTACTTAGTGATGTAGTAAAATATACAATTTAATGTAGTAAAATTTAAAATGTGATACAATAAAATATACAATTTAATGCAGTAAAATTTAAACTGTGATGAAGTAAAATATACAATTTAATGCAGTAAATTTTACACTGTGATGCAGTAAAATTTACATAATGATGCAGTAAAATATATAATTTAATGCAGTAAAATTTACAATGTGATGCAGTAAAATATAGAAGTTAATGCAGTAATATTTACATTGTGATGCAGTAAAATGTACAATTTAATGCAGTAAAATTTATATTATGATGCATTAAAATATACAATTTAATGCAGTAAAATTTACATTGTGATGCATTAAAATATACAATTTAATGCGGTAAAATTTACAGTGTCATGCATTAAAACATACAATGTGATGCAGTATTTAGTACCAAAATTAGATAATAAACTTATTTAAATATTTTTTAAAGGTAAAATGTATTAAATAAAATAAAAGTTATTTACAAGAAAAAAGACCAAGAAAGGTACTAATTAGGACAAACCCTTAAAAAGACCAAACTTGTCTCGAAATAAAAGAAGACATTGACAAGCCCATTCCAATACAAAATGACCAATAAACAAACTACTAAAGACAATAACCACAATGACAAAATAGGAATTAACATACAAACTAATAATATCAAAGACTAAGACTCTATACTCAACACTATCCATAAGCAAAATGAAGATCTCAATCATTTGCGAATCTTGTTGCTTGGGTTTTATTTCTAATGCATTACAGTTTTATTTCTAATGCACTACTGTTATACTATATTACATGCCAGTTTAAATTCAATTGCATTACATAGTAATGTACTAGAAAATGAACAGTAATGCATTAGAATATAACTATAATGCAATAGAAAATATTTGTAATGTATTTATAGTTTTTTTACTCCATTACAGTTTTATTTCTATTGCATTAAAGTTATATTGTATTGTATGCCAGTTTAAGATTGTGATGCCCTTAAAAACAGAATTATTATGTGACTAGTCCACCACAGACAAAAACTAAAAAAGTAAAAAACTAATACTACATATTTAAACTGTGATGCACTATAAAATAAACTTAAATGCACAAAATATTTAAACCTTGAAGCACTAGATATTAAAACAGTGATGCAGTAGAAAAATAACTATGATGCAATAAATATTTAAACCTTAATGCACCAGATATTTTTAAAAAAATATTGTGACTAAGATAATCTTACATTAAAGCTGTATGATATACATTTCTTTCATTTCAATTGATTAGTTTATTATTGGTAAAAGAACAGGAAAAAAAATTAAATATTTATTTTTGGCGTATAGATTCTCTCAAACGAGCTCTTTTAGGCACATCTTGTTGCTTTGGTCTCTTCGATGGCAATGCCAATTCACAAATCCTAGAATTGTGGCTACATTGAACCTTCATCTCAGACTTACAAAATTCAACCTACAAAAAAAACACAAACATGATATATTAACACTGTAATGCACTTGATATAAAACTATAATGCAATACACTCATGCAATGTGATGCACTGAATATGACACTGTGATGCACTAAAATTAAACAAAAGTGATGCACTAGACATCCTACTGTAATGTATTAAATTGTTATATGTGATTCACTAAAGATACTAGTACATCACATTGTATCAAAATACCGCATCACAGTGTAAAACCATGGTGCATCATTATATTTACATATCATGTACACAAGGATACACTAGTGAAGCATACCCAGTAGTTAGAGTAACTATGACATCCACATTCTTGAAAATCTCCATGTGATAATACATAATCATGCGCCTGCAATCATATAAATATACATAAATGCCACAACTTGTACTTGTTTATTAGTACATTGAAATTTACCAGCACAAAAATATCTTAGCATTAAATTGTTAGCCTTACCTGAGGCGTTGGGCAGCGACATAATCTGCAGCACTGTAAATGAGTTGAAAATAGCAAAGTTAATGCGTGAATCCAATGTAAGTCTCGCACCCTTCCTATTTAAGATAAGTGGAAACATTTATTAATTATAAACTGTATATAAATAATGATTTTTAAAAACACATACTAAAAAAACTATAAAACGTGATGCAACACCAGATATTGAAGATGGAGTTGCAAAGAGAAGTACTAGTTTCCAAGCTTTTGTATAAGGATTTAACGTTAATTTTGCAACTATGACAAAGTTTATGACAAATGATAACATACGCCAAAAATCTGACTTAGAAAAACTTAAAGACATGATTGATGAGCTCATGAAACTTAACCTTTCAAGTGACGATGTATTCAAGGAAGCTGAATTATTTGCCACTAACAAAAATAAAATGGATGTATTTATCAGTCTTCTTGAGAAACTACGAGTATCTTATGTCATAAAAGCATTTAATGCTAATTATGAAAGTATCACAAATGGTGCTATAGCTATAGTAAATAATTAGTAAAAAATGCCTATCCCATACCTATAGTAAATAATTAGTAAAAAATCAGGATTCTTTAAGAGTCAACACCAAAGGCCATAATAGGTAAAAAACAAAAGTAGAAGTTACCTTACAAAGGTGATCATCACTCCCAGAATATAAAACGTGACCAGCTTCATCAGCAAAAAAACATCAGCCTGTAATGTAACAAGTAAACCAAGGTTAGTAGATTCGGTTTGGACACCCTTATGAATACTCTATTTCAATCACACATAAGTTGAATAACAGACACAGTTTGTGTTGTAACGTACACTATGAGCTAGTATGCGGACATTTATCTTGTTGGCTGCAAGATCATATACATATATTGACTCATCACTACTTGCAGCTACGATGTTGTGACCATCTGTTGAAAATTAAACAGAAAAAATCCCAAAATGACCATCATCATCACCATTCTCATACCCTGAAAAATCCAGCCCCTCATGCATCTCCTGCATATATACAAAACAATTCAATTCAACCACACTGGAATTACATAACCCTCAACAAACTATGCACTGCAAATACGTACTGTGACGTTTGCAACAGACTCGGTCATAGCTGATTCAATGTTCACAATATGGACAATAGGGGACATACTTGAATAAACCTATGATAATAATAAACACAACAAAATGATCACCATATATGTGTTTGGCAAATTTGTTGTAGTCGATAGTTGCATTTCTTTCTTACAAAACGAAAACCGACTAAGGTGTTGCATTTTAAAGATACAACTAATTAATGCAAACACATATACTACAACTAGCCATGAACACTAACATAATTATTGATAGATCAAATGAAAATGACAGCTAAGCATTTTTTTTTTAAAAGAATAACTTACAACAGCTTGTTTAGTGGGTAACATTGTATGCTCAGACACCTTCAACCTGACATTTTTAGTTACTTGCTTGATCGAGTTATCTTGTTCATCCTCTTTTGATTCTGGTCAAATTATCTTGGCGTTAGACTTACATTTTTTTATATATAGTAAAAAAATAAGATAAAAAAAGTAACCTTCATTACAAGTTTTTTTATCTGACAGCTGCAACAACATCATATCAGTACATTGCACTTTTAGCAACAAGTTCATCACAAGGTGTATGAACAGCTGGTGCATCACAGTACGAAACTAATCCATCAAAATCTTGTCCACGTTATGGTCCCATTCCATCCACATATGCTACACATCCTCCACATGGAAAATTATTCAGCTGGTATTTTTAGTTTTGGTTTCATCCTTGAAGGTTTAGCATCATAGTCTTATATCTATTGCATCACTCATATTAAGTTCATCACACATATAAATCATTGTTGTAGTCCACAAACTGAAAATCATATAATTGTATCTACTGCAACCTAATCCGATATATAGTAATCATACTATTATTTCTATTGCATCCTACTCTTATATCTACTGCATCATACACTTATAACTAGTCATAAAAATTCAAAAAGTACACAAAATTACACCTAATACACTATAAGCAATCTGATACAAAAGTTATAACAAATTGAAAATCTGAATACTTACTGCATCATAGTTTTATATCTACTGCATCACAATGAAAAAACTACTAAATCTGTTTTTCAAAAAAATGAAAAATAAAAAACCTATAAAATAGTGCATCATAGTCTTATATCTATTATATCAGTCCTAAAAAGTTTATCACACCTGTAGATCATAAACTGAAAATAAAAAACCTTTGAAATAGTTCAATATAGAACTATATATACTGCAACATAATCCTATATCTAGTAATCATACTATTATATCTATTGCATCATACTCTTATTTCTACTACATCATACTCTTATAACTAGTCATCAAAATTCAAAAAGTACACAAAGTTACACTTAATACACTACAAGAAATCTGATACAAAAGTGATAATAGTTTAACAATATGAATACTTAACTGCATCATAGTTTTATAGCTACTGCATCACAGTGAAAAACTACTCAAAGCAATAGAACTTACTAAAATTTTACCCACCAGTTACAAGTAGGTATTACTACAAATTTATAGGAGATTATTACCTTCTCTAGACGCCGACCATAAAGGTGAATTCCAGTGGTATTACCCTCATTCTCACATGAACAAAGTATCTTTTGTGACCTGTTTTATCATAACTTATCATTCAAACAACGTATAACAAACTCCAACGACTTCTCCATGACCACAACAACAATCGGTTCCACTTGCTCAACTACAAAACCAAAACATACAGTAAACCTGTATTTATACCTAGTGCATCATAGTGTATAAACCTGGTGCATCACAATGTACATCACAATGTATAAACCTAGTGCATCATAGTATCTATACCTATTGCATCACAGTGTATAAGAAAGTTTTGAATTATAACAATTGAATAAAACTATTAATAGTAGGATGCCTTAGATAGTGATTTATAATCTACTGCATCATAATAGTTAAATAAAGGCTACACTTGAATAGTTAAACAAAGGCTACACTTGATAACAGATAAATAAAAAATGCAACCTTCATTGAATTAACTTGATATATTGCTTAAAGGACAGTACCTAAGTGTGAGCCAAAACCCTGATGACAATTCACTAGCACCAATTCTTGTAGAATATGTATTCACATCTTAACTTATATGTTAAGCCCAATCGGTGTTCAAAGATCGAAGACCACATGGGGTCTTGGCATAAGCAACAACACCAAAGACCACGATGGAAGGAGTCGATATGATGGTAACAACCTCACATGTTTCCTTCCTGCGAAGCTCTGCAGTTGAACAAAAAAACACGGGTCATCAAAAAACTGTTTAGCATAATGTGTTGACAGATTTATAAATATTTATCTACTTAAGACAACTTCCTTCAGCCTCTCTGATGATATGGGTCATACCAGCCTTGTAACCTAAGAAAGTAGTTAGCTTGCATGGGTTGGTTGGGTCATCTTTGGGGAAAGCCTTCATTGCAACACAAATTTTGCAAAAAAATGATAAGTAACTTACTTCATGAAATCTATTCATAACATTATGATGAGCAAGAAAAAACCTGAACTTAATTGTACACTAAATGATAATTCACATACACTAAATGATAATTCAGATGATAGATGACTTGACCTGCTATAATGTCAAACTGAGATTTTTTTAATCCTTATTTGACATAAAAACGGGTATAATCATGATATGTATGAGTTTCGAGAATTTTAAGGAATGTGTTAGAAGGTTTGATTTATAAGTAGGTGTCGAGCTAATTAGCTCAGAAAGCCAATTTGGAAGGTTTTACAGAAAATTAGGCTTAAAATAAAGGGGGCGCACGTTCATAAAAATAAAGGTGTTCTAAAGATCACATAAATGATTCATATGCATTTTTATGGATGTTCAAGATTCGGGAACGTTTATGTTCGCTTTAAATAAAAAAAACTAAGAGATATTTAATGCATTACTTCTTAGTTTAGTGAGAAATGAATGCAAGAGCCATCTAAACATGTTTAATATGGTCTAATACACATGTTTCGATAGCGGATACTTAAAATCAAAAAGAAATTATAGATATTATGATAATGACATCAAATTGCTTACAAACTAAAGTTTCTGCCTGAGACATGTATATTTTTTTCAGAACAAAATGAAGAGAGAATACCTCAGCATGATAGGAAGGTGTTAATACAGTCATCTTGTGTCGATTGATGGAATAGTATCTAAAGAAGTGTTCCACTTTTTTAGCTACCTCTGAAGGACTTAGTTTTGAGCCCCAACCGAAACACAGGTTCTGTATATTGTGATTACAAAGACAGTGTTATAACATTACATAGTTAGTGGAAACAAATTAAAAGGTCGAGTGAGTTCGAAATAGACAGACGGAACTTTAGGACAAACCTTGAGATAACTGACAGATGTAGATTATCCGCTGTGAGGTGCTGCAACAACCAAAAATATATTAATAACTATTTTAAGCAGCAAATTGTAATAAATAGCCATAAAACCATACCATGCTTTTAGGAATCTTCAATATGCAATCACCAACTTGTATCTTTTCGAAGCAAATAATGACATGCGTTTAGGACATTTAAAAAGTATAAAACATTTGTAAATCTTACAAACTAACTAAAATATTAATCCGTTAATTATTATAGTACGGGCCAACTAAGGGAGTCTAATATAAACAAACATGACTAAAAAGAATTTGTGAAAGTATTAGGACTGCAGAATGATGTGTACTTTTTAAAGTAAAAAACTACATTAATCATTTAATGTTTAATATCTTTAGTTATTACAGTCAAGAGTTATCCTTTTTTTCTCTTCTATCTGATTCCAGAATCGCCAACAATGGTATCTCAAACTCTTTTCAGAAGCTTAGGTGTCGTGTCAATTGTAGGGCACTTAAGTATTCAGCACCAATTGAGGAACTAGGCAAGACTTTGGTTGCCAGAATGCGACAAAATGGAAGCCCGTATCTTGCTTTGCATTTGAGGTATTTCTCATCCTATTCCTTTGGCTGACACCAACTATAACACCTCATGTCTTAGGACAATGTACGACATTAATAAAGTCACTATTTATTTTTAGTATTATACGCGTTTGTTTTTAATGGAAATCGTTAAGTTAAATCGCGTAAACTAAAAATGATCAGTTAACATAAACGGGCATTAAGTGAATTATTGTTTACATCAAACAAGGGTTAAGCAACTATTTTGATAATAATTATTAACGTTTCACAAGTTACTTTATCGGATACGTGAAAGTGTTTACGTTTCGCGATAAATGACAATTAGGTTTTCCCGGAAACCCTAAAAATTTACGTACGCTTCAACAAATACCTACGTTTATATACAATGATCAAAGTTTATAAAACTTTATGCATATGTATATATTTATACACATCTCATATGATTATACAAGATAACAAATACTTTACAAAATAACCAAGACATTACAAGTATACTTTTATATAAAAACTACACTTTACAATTAATCAAAAGTTTACTTACACTTTTCTTTTATAAATGTGCAAGTAAACATACAAAGTATATAAAATAAGCTAGTGAAACACTAACCCTTAACTTCATGGGATGATTCCCATTAGAAGGAACCAAGAGACCAAGACCTTAAGCCCTTGTTCCCTCTTTTTCTTGTCCCCTTGTCCCCTTTGATTTCCCACGGCACAAAGACCCCCCCCCCTTGGACTTTTCTATTTAATCGTGCAAGTATAATATCTTGTAACCTTCTCCTATATATACATGCATGCATAAGTGAAGTTTACTTACACTTTTCCTTAAGAAAATTTCATTTTCTTTCTCTCTTTCTCTCCTAAAAGCCACGGCTCAAATAAGCCATCTAAGCAAATCATACAAAACTTTTATACAACCTATACAACCCTTTACACATCAATCCTAAGGCATACTAAGGTGTTTGCAAGCATTGGTTCATCATTTGCAAGGATTAAGGAAGAAAAGGGAAGATTAGGGTTTCAAACCTAATCTAGGGTTTATAAGCTTGTAAGCTTTGGTTTTGAATCTAAACACGGGTTTAGAACTTATTTCTCATCTCATACATTATCACTAAGGTCTTCTTAATTTCTTTATACTTTTATTTCTTATGATTTTATGTGTTATATGTTAAATATGGCTATAATCACCACTAAGGACTTTTTAATATGTAAAATGAGTTATTAGTTATGTTTAATGATTTTATGCACTTATTCCCTTTATTCATATGGTCAATATATATCAAGGAAAAGTAAAAGTAAAAGTATGTTAACATGAATGTTAAGTATAAACATGTTTAGTTACAAATTAGGGTTTATTATAAGGTACCTTGAATCTTCACATGTGAAAATAATGGAAATTAAATTGTTTAAACTTGTTAATCAAGGAACAAATGAAAAATATATGAATAATGGACATTAATATAAGTATACAACATATGGTTACATATGGTTATTAGGGTTTTTAAAGTAAACTACTAAATTAAATAATACATAAAACAAGTTTTAAACACATTTTGGAAATAAATATCTTAGGGGCTGTTTAAGTTTCGAAATTTACATATATGTTTTATGATTTTATAAAATACTACATGTCACAAGGATCGATGTCAAAAGAACGTCGACAAAAACCGATTAATAACGAAGAAGATACGCTATATACAAGTTTACGATAGTTAATACTTTTATAAAACAATTTTTATAAAAAGAACTATTCTCCACAGATAACTTATACTTTATAACATCCATAATATATACAACTTTTAATTACGCGAACGTGCTCGAAAGAATCGCTAAAAACGGAGCTTATAACGAATAAAAAACAAACGACAAAAACGTTTTAACGTTAAATAAAACCTAAAACGAGTAAAATGCTGTTTGAACAGTAAAAACACAATTCATCGCAGATATTCAAAAACTTGAAAATGTATATTTAGATCACCAGTCTTACCTAATACGAAACGTGGAACCGGTAAGAACTCGAGCAACCAGGCTTAAAACGACCAAATTAGGTTCTTTTTTTTTAACAAAATCTATATATATAAAACTTATCACTTATAAAAATAAATTATTTACAAAACGATTAGTCGGTGATATCATATAGAATATTTAGTGGTTATCAAAGTGCTATAATAACTGGGAGTTTCAATAATGACCATCTTCGGATGGCGTATCGACTATTTTTGGAATTTACGAGTTAAAGTGTCCTAACCTCCTCGTACTCATGTCCTGAACCTCTTTAATTAAATAGCCCGAACGATAGTACGATGTAACTACTATAGGATTGTGTTTACGTATTAATTTAAAGTACTCGGTACTTATACGACCTTAATTTAAATAGGTTGCATCTAATCGTTTTGCGTGACTTTTTATCTGTGATTATTTGGACTATCTGTACTCAAGGTGAGTTCAGAGCCCCACGTTTTACAGTTTTAAACTGATTTACTATATTTTGGGTGAAAACACATGCTTTGTTTTATAAAAATGGACGCAATGTTTTAAAATATATGGATTATGGTGTTTGCCTAAGAGCGATAACCCCTGACCCATTTTCATGAACTGTCCAATTGCATGATGGTAGTTGTTAATTGCATTTAAGTGAGCGCGTAAATGTTATAAAATAGATCTATTTGGGATTAACCTCCCCGTTTGGGTGATTAGCTATCACCGGGAACGAACGTTGACCATGTCAACTTGGAAATTGCGGTTACAACAATCTGTACGCAAATAACTGCTAAAAATACAAAATATAGGTTATCTTCAGTGTCATGATCTTAGTGCAACATAATCTGGTTTCTGGATTGTTTGCATATGTTGTAACATCACGGAAAGACTTGCGTCCTGCATAATTTAAATACATAAACCCTAGTGAATTCACCAACATTTTTGTTGCTTTTAAAGCAATGTTTTCAGAGTCAATAGGGCACGAGGTGCCAAGAGATGCATTGATAATTTTTATTGATGCACTTTTTAAAGATTATGTGTCATCATGATTTGAAATCTATGTTATCTTTTGTAATAATAACTAAAGAAGCAGTAAAGCTTATAAGCTTTTTGTAATATGTCTTTTATTTAAATCCATTGTATCAATCTAATCGACTTTTGTGTCGTCCTTAAATATATCTTGTGCGGGCTGATCTTGAATAACACGCCCCGATCCTTATCTCTGCGACCATTTGGGGGTGTTACAGAATGGTAACAAGAGCCAAGGATATAGAGGAACCAGTCCCAAAATGTATTGCTGGACATAACCGTTTTCAAACATAGCCAAAAACTAACAAAAGGGTTTTTACGGGTATGCATATACAAATTGTCGCATAGATCGTGTTAGCTATATACATGCAAAATTGATAAACGAGATTATAATATATTACGTTATAAGGATACTAGTCTTATATAATATACTTATATAAGCAATTTTTGATTTTCAGATACTATCATTTCAGATTCTGAGCACTCTTACGTTTCATACACATCAGTATCTGAGACGATTCAGACATCGGTTTCACCAGAGTGGAGGACCACACACACCCATTATGCCTGAGTTCCAACATCGCCGGACTACATACCTGGACCTGAGGGACCACCAACACCAGACTACGTGCCTGGCCTACAGTGAGCCTGATCAGGCACCACCTTTACCAATTACACACCCTTTTGTTCCTAAGCCGGTTTACCCCGGAAGTTCTTACTATTTGGCACGATGAAGTTTCCCGGCTGAGGAGCACCAATGCTCTGGCCTTCGACTCACGCTACTCATCATCACCAGGGTAATACCGAGTCCGACCCTGAGGAGGACCCAATGAGATGATAGAAGAATCCTGAAGAAGGATCCAGCCGACAATCTGCTGACGAGAGGAGACAGTATGATTGAGGAGTCCTCTAAATTGTTGATGAGCAGGAGGAGGAGCACCTAGCTCCTGCCGACCCTGCAGCTGTTGCTTATTCAGCTGACCAGGATCCATACCTTGCTTATCGCGTCAAGGCTAGGATGTCCATCCGACCTAGGGCGCCAGCACCGTTCCTCTCCGAGGAAGTTACTGAGAGATTGTTAGCCTTACCTACTCCACCACCATCACCTCTCTCTCTATACTCATCACCACTTCCTCAGATACCCTCTCCGCCATTACCTATACCATCACCACCACCCAATGACCCTACATATGTTGAGGGATCTCTGGGATCCCGAGCTGCTGGGATTAGACAGAGAGATGCACTACCATCTCCTGTTCATGAGAATGGGATGCCTGAGATTTGTATACCACTTCATAAGAGGTCGCGTCGTACTACTCCTGGTCCTGGATTACAGTCGGGGAGATTCGGTAGCTGGTAGCTGCTAGGTCAGTTGACCTACCACACTAGGCAGACCTTTATGTATTTGCTAATATGTTAGATGCCGCTTAAGGATGCCGACTCAAAAAGAGTTAGCTTTATGGTAGTACGGATACATGGGATGACCTTTAGGTAGGAGCCCGCCAGGAGATTGCACCGACCACCCTGAGGGGGTCAATCAGAGAGTTATTTGAATTGGCTACTACTGTGACCAGAGGATGTAGATCATATATTGCTCAGCTGAAGTGCACGATATGACCGAAGCTCTACTTGGTCAATCAGAGAGTTATTGAGTTGGCTACTACTGTTGACCAGGAGGATGAGATCATATATTCTCAGCTGGATGATGCATGGTATGACCGAGCTCTACTTAGAGCCCGAGTCGATGGATGCTTGCGATCAGACACGTTCCGAGGGCATATCACTTCGGACTACGATCATGGCTCAGCAGTCCGAGATCACTGAGTTGCAGGCAGCAGACCGTAGGAGACAGACGGTGATTTCAGAGCTGCTGAAAGCAGACTATCGGAGACAGAGACAGTTAGTGGAGGCACTAAAGATAGTGAAGAGCCTCAAGACTCAGATGATCGAGCTTCAGACACAGCAGGGACCTGCTAAGGATCCTGCAGAGCCAGAGCTACCAGAGGAGGCCAGTAGCAGTTCTTAGACTAGGTTATGATTGTAGCTACTGTACAGTCTGTTAAGTTTTATGGGTTACTCCCAGCTAGCAGGCGGTATAGATCTTTTGTTCATATATCGGCTACTTTGTACAGCCTACTAAGTATTACGAGTATATCTCGGCTAGTATGGCTTTAGGTTATTTTGTCTTGTAACCTAGTTGTTATGATCGTTTGTATATAAACCAATCATGTATTATTTTCCAAGTTATATATGAAAAGGATGGATTATGTTTTATATGAAATCGAGTTTATTGTGAATAAATGTCGATTTGTTAATTTCAATACTGTTGTGTATTTCACCTTGTGTTGTGATCTCGTTTTATTCATTATGTATACATCGGGTTATGGTTAAGATTTTTGAAATCTAACGGGTGTTATGTTTTCTTGTGATTTAAGAAAATGGCACCAAGAGGAAGGCCCACAAGAACCACGAGGTCAAGGCCAGTCACCGCAACTCCCCCACCAGTCACCACAACTCGATTAGCTTATTTAGACCCTACTACCACCACTTCGGTCACCAGCGCCCAACTTCAGGCCATGATCGACGAGGGTGTCACTGCTGTATTGGCAGCACGGGCTACGACCCGGAATGGCGATGATAGCCATACCTCGGGAACAGGTGCAAGAAGGAATGAACGCACCATTCGGGAGTGCACCTATCAAGACTTCATGAAATGTCAACCCGTATTCTTCAGGGGTACAGAAGAAGTGGTCAACTTGACCCAGTGGTTTGAGAGGATGGAAACCGTATTCCGCATAAGTAATTGCACAGTGGAGAATCAAGTGAAGTTTGCCACTTGTACTCTAATGGGAACTGCTCTAACATGGTGGAACTCACATGCTAGGACAGTGACTAATGATGTTGCGTATGCGATGACGTGGTCTGACTTGAAAAAGAAGATGACACCTAATACTGTCCAAGGACTGGAATTCAGAAATGAGACAGAGTTGTGGCCTAAAGTAAAGGCACCGATGTGGTAGCCTACAACCACCGATTCAGGAGCTAGCATTGCTGTGTGACCGGATGTTCCCTGGAAGAAGTGGCAAAATTGATGATATGTCGTGGAATGCGACCCAATTTATCAAGTGTTGTGCAATCAAAGCCAAAGCATGCAGGAGGCTATTGAGATGGCAACTGCTTGATGGATAGGAGGAATGACCACTTTGGTGAAAAACAAGAGGAAGTGGAAGGACACTCCTCGAATTAAACCCAAACCTACCACAGAACCAAAAGCAGAATTACAGGAGGGCTTATGCTGCCGGGAATGGTGACAGGAAACCGTCATGAGGCGGAGTAAACTGATGTCCCAAGTCGTACTCAACATCACGGTCATTGTACCCAAATGCACTAACTGCAGGAAAACTTGGCCACTGGCCACGGGACTGTTAGGAGCCGGCCTGCGACTGCAACAACACACAACCGCGAACAACATAACAACATCAACCGTAACAACAACAAACCCAAGAGCCCAAGGGGCAAATACAAATGCCATTGTTTGCTTTGAGTGTGGGACTCCAGCCACTTCAGGCGTCAATGCCCAGTGGAAGACCAAGAATCAGGAAATGGTAGCGTGAGTAGCCACGGGCTTTGCATGGGAGTCGAGGGAAAAACCAGACAACAAACGTTGTGGACGGGTACGTTTCTCCTAAACAACCGTTGTTGTTCCATTTTATTTGATACATGGATGCAGATAGAAGTTTCGTGTCTTACTCAATTTAGTGCTTTGTTAATATAGGCCCCACTACATTAGGACCATGGTTATAACCGTTGAATTTGCTGATTGGTAGCATAAGTAGGGGTCAATACGGTATTACTGGGTTGCACGTTAAATTTTCTGAACATCCGTTTCACGTGACCTAATGCCTGATGACATGGGGTACTTATGACGTCATTAATTGGCATGGATGGTTGACGGAAATACCAGGCCATTATTAGACTGCGCTAAGGAGGGTCATTCGTATTTCCTTTTGGGAGCGAAAATTTAATTTTTTAATGGAGACGGACGTAGAAATTAAACGCGGACTCGATTGGACACATCATCTCAGCACAAGGCCCAGATAGTATTGTGCTCAGGTTGTCACGTCTTTGGGCACATATTACGTCAAGGAGACTGGAGACAGTCGAAGAGAAGCAACTGGAAGAGGTACGATCGTCAATAAATTTCCCAGAATATTTCCCGAGATTGCCAAGGGGCCTTCCACTACCAGACAAGTGGAATTAGCATATCGGATATAGTACCTGGTGCCTGCACTGTAGCACGGGCACCTTATCGGATGGCCCATCAGATGAAGGAATTGGCGGAATCAACTACAAGAGCTTTCGCAACGGCTTTATAAGACCTAGTTCGTCTCCATGGGGAGCTCCAGTTCTATTCGTTAAAGAGGAAAGATGGATCGTTAGGATGTGCATAGATTATCGGGAATTAAACACAACTAAGGTGGAAGAACGTTTATCCACTACCAAGAATGATGACTTATTCGCACCAATTCAAGGCGCAGTAGGGTCGAGTGTTTACTCAAAAATCCGACCTAAGTCTGGTTATCATCAATTGAAGGTTTCGAGAAGAACGACATCTCGAAGACTGCCTTCAGATTCGATATGGACATTCTGAATTCCAGGTTATGCATTTGGTTTGACGCTAACGCACCTGCTGTGTTTATGGGACCTAATGAACGAGTGTGCAAACCTTATTGATAAATTCGTAATTGTCTTCATTGACGATTATTTTGATCTATTCCAAGGCAGAAAGAGCAGAAGCGCATCATGAAATAATATTGGAATTGTTGAAGAAAGAGGAGTTGTAGCAAAAATTTTCCAAGTGTGAATTTTGGCTTCCCAAAGTACAGTTCCTCGGTCACGTGATTGATAATAAAGGCATTCACGTAGATCCAGCCAAGATCGAATCCGTTAAAGATTGGGCATCTCCTAAAACACCAACGGAGATTCGTCAGTTTTTAGGTCTTGCTGGGTATTATCGGCGATTCATTGAAGGGTTTTCAAAGATTGCCAAACCAATGACGAAGCTCACTCAAAAGAAGGTCAAGTTTGAGTGGTTGACAAACAAGAAAGGTTCCCGCTATTAAAGCAGAGTTGTGTCGTCCCAATTCTGGCTTTACCCGAAGGAAGTGAAGATTTTATCGTATACTGCGATGCTTCAAAGAAGGGTTTGGGCGCTGTGTTGATGCAAAGAGAAAAGGTGATTTCTTATGCATCACGCCAGTTAAAGATCCATGAGAAAAACTATACTACTCATGATCTGGAACTTGGAGCAGTAGTGTTTGCTCTGAAGATTTGGAGACACTATCTGTATGGTACCAAGTGTACGGTGTTCACTGATCATAAGAGTTTACAGCATATTCTTAATCAGAAGGAATTGAACATGAGACAACGCCGGTGGTTAGAGTTGCTGAGTGATTACGATTGCGATATTCGTTATCACCCAGGGAAGGCAAATGTCGTTGCTGATGCTTTGAGCAGGAAAGAACGGGAACCACCGTTAAGAGTTCGAGCTTTAGTCATGACTATTGGCTTGGATCTTCCTAAGCAAATCTTAAATGCTCAGACTGAAGCACGGAAACCAGAAAATATCAAGAGTGAGGATGTTGGGGGTATGCTGATTGAAAATGACTCTCCAAGGCATGAGAAACAGAAAGTTGGAAATCGTTCGGATGGAACCCTGTGCCTCAATGGCAGGAGTTGGTTACCTTGTTATGGCGATTTGCGGACTGTGATCATGCACGAGTCCCACAAATCGAAAGTTATTCTATCCATCCAGGTTCCGAGAAAATTGTACTCATCGGACGTAAAAGAGCTATATTGGTGGCCAATATGAAAGCTGATATCGCCACGATGTTTGCAAGTGCCCGCCCGCGTGACTAGTGCTAAGGTTAAGGCCGAACATAGAGGACATCGGGTTTGTTGGTACACCCGAAATACCTCAATGGAAGTGGGACAATATCACGATGGATTTGTCACAAAGCTTCCTAGGTCATCAAAGGGTATGGCCACCATTTAGGGTAACGATGACCGTCTTACAAAGTCAGAAATATTTACTACCCATGAAAGAAACTGACTTTGGAGAAACTAGCGAGATTGTACTGCAGAAGTAGTAACTAGGCAGGAACCGGTCTCAATTATTGTGATCGTGATCCAGGTTGATCGAAATTTGGAGGTCACTTCAGACAGTTTGGGTACAAGTGTTGATATGAGTACGGCATATCACCGCAAACTGACCGGACAAAGCGGAGAGAACTTCAAACTCTCGAAGATATGCTTAGAGCTTGTGTGAGTCGACATTGGATTGTTGGCTGTTAAAATTTGCCATTGGATCGAGTTTTCGTATCAATAACAGTTATCATGCTAGCATTAAGGCTGCACCTTTGAGGACTTTACGTAGAAAAAGTCGTTCGCTGTTTGTTGGGCTGAGGTTGGAGTAGTTCACTCAACCTGTCCAGAGATATACAGAGACGGACTGAGAGAATCATTAAAGTTTAAACTAAAAGGATGCAAGCTGCTCGTGATAGGACAAAAGAGCTACGCTGATTTTAAGCGTAGCGATGGAGTTTGAGGTTGGAGATAAAGTGATGCTCAAGGTTTCGCCTTGGAAAGGGGTTGTACGTTTATGGCCAAACGAGGGAATTAAATCCTCAAGGTGTGTCTGGACACTTTTCACAGGGTAATAAAATAGGGTTGGAGACGTGCATACTAGCTCGAGCTTCCGGAGGAATATGAGCAGAGTTCATATACATTTCACGTTGTCTCCAACTTAAAGAGTGTTATGCCGACGAACCCTAGCCGTTCCGTTGAGGACTTCATTTTGATGACAAGCTTCCACTTGTCGGTGGAGCCGGATAGAGATCACAGATCTGCTTGAAGTTAAACGGTTGAGCGAAAGCAGTATCCATTAGTCAAGGTTCGATGGAACTCCAAGAGAGGTCTGAGTTTACATGGGAACGTGAAGATCAATTCAAGAAGAAATATCCACACCTCTTCACCAAGACTGCACCGTCGTCAAGTGCTGTGTGATAAGCCTTGAGGACAAGGCTCGTTTAACGGGGGGGAGATATAGACCTCGTATTTGAGGTATTTATGAACATTAATAAATTCATATTTATTTTTAGGTTTTACGCGTTTACTCTTAAACCGTAAACTCTTAAGTTTAAACTTCGATAAAAAAAATAAAAAAAAATAGATTCATATTATAAAAAAAAAAAACAATTAATATAAACAAAAAAAAACTCTCAACACAAAATGAAACAAAAAAACAGCGTAACTGAAAATGATCATACAGTGTAAACGAGCATTAAACGAATTAACGTTTGCATCAAGCAAGTGTTATATGATTATATGAGGATATAAATAAATTTGTTTCATTTTATTTTTATTGGTACGTAACTTCTTTACGTTTCATAATTAAACTACGTTTAGGCATACCCGGAAGTTCTAAAAACTAACTAGCCTAAACAACTACCACGATTTACCCAAATACTCAATAATTATTAAAAAGAACTCATATACGATACATAATAATGCGAAATTTGAGATGAGATCAAGATTATCAAGTTGTTAACTTATTATATAGATATGCTACATAAAGTAAGTCTTACCACATTTTTGTCAAACTTATCCATGCTACTTAATATGGTTAGAAAGTATGGGTTAAGTAGTAGGATATTTTATTGCTATAAATAAAGAATTTGCATGCATGAGAAATGATACAACTTTCATACTTAACAAAAACTTCATTTTCTTCTCTCTTTTCTTCTCCAAAACTCACGGCAACAATAGGCCATAAAAACAAATCCACACCTTGATTTTGTAAGATCATATAAACATACAACCCCCCAACCCCCCTTTTTTGAAACCTTTTTTGTTAAGGTCATTCTAAGGGGTGGGAGCATTGAGTTTCTTCTTTTTCCAAGTAGATAAGAAGAAAAAGGAGGATTAGGGTTTTGAAAAACCTAATCTTGGGTTAGAAGCTTTGAAGCTTTCATTTTGAATCTAAACACGGGTTTAGAACTGATTTCACATTCTTAACATCATTACTAAGGTTTACTTAAATTTTCATACTTTTCTCTCTAATGATTTTATTTATTACATGTTAAATTAGCCATAATCACCACTAATGACTTTTAAATGTATAAAATGGATTTATATATGAGTTTATCATTTATAAACTTATTTTCATGTCACTAATGTTATAAATATCATGGAAACAGTAATTATAAAGTATGTTTAACTTATCAGTCTTTAAGTATAGAGAACATGATTTAAAGCAAAATTAGGTTATATTGTTTCTTAAACTTTCTACTTGTGAAATAATGAAAGTAAGGTTGAACTTTGTTACGAGAATTATATGCTAGGAGATATTAGACTTATTATAAGTGCCGACATATGTAAAATATGGTTTATAAGGAGTTTTTATAATAAACTCTAAGTTAATGAATAATAAAAACAAGGTTTTTTATAAGAACATACAGGAATTACATATGGGCTGCCTAAATTTTTTTTTTTTTTTTTCGAACTTCGAAGTAGGAAATGATATATTATAAAAAATAATTACGCTCGTGACGATTCCCATTAATGATAAGAAACTTGAAAAAACCGATTCTATAACGAAAAGATACGTTAAAACGAGTTTCACGACTATTAAAAACTATATAAAAACTATTTTTATAAAAAGTTACTATTCATTACAGCAACTTTTACTTTTAAAACCTCTAAAATATGATATAACTTTTGATTACGAGATCGTACACGCAAGAATCGTTAAAAACGGAACTATAACGAATAAACTACGACGTTTTTGATAATTAAAGTTTATAAAAGTAATTTTATAAACTATGAACAGTAAAAATCACTATTCATCAGTGGATAAATTTGTGAGATATTATAAATCTTTTAATAACGTGAACGTACTCGAAGGAATCACTAAAATCGGAGTTAAAACGAATAAGTTATCGCGAATACAAGTTTTATCGCTAATTTAAAACCCTAAACGGAAAATGAGCAGTCTTCATGAACCAGGAATTTACTATTCATCACAGAATTTTTAAAACTTTAAAATGTAATATTTTGATCGCTCGTCTTACTACGAAGACGTGGACGTAAGAAACGCGAGCAACGGGTTTAAAACGACCAAGTTAGGTCATTTTTACGAAAAGTATATTTATAAACGATTTCACCTTATAAATATTATTTTACTAAAACGATTAGTCGGTGATTATGCTATATAGAATATTGAGTGGTTATCAAAGTGCTATATTACTAGGGAGTTTCATAATGAGGCCTCTTCGGATGGCGTAACGATGAGTTGTTGGATTTACGATTTAAAGTGTCCTAAACTCCTCGTACGTCATGTCATGACCTTTTATTTATGCAAGCCGAACGATAGTCCTGATTGTAACAACTATAAGATTATATTCAGTGTTGTTAATTAAAAGTACTCAGTACTTATACAGCCTTAATTTAAATAGGTTGCATTTATCGTCTTGTGTGACGTTTTATCTAAGATAAATTGAGCTATCTGTACTCAAGGTGAGTTCATAGCCCCACTTTTTACAGTTTTACTGATTTATTATTATTTGGGGTGAGAACATGCTTTGTTTTATAAATTGGACGCAAGTGTTGAAAGTATATTGATTATGTGTTGCCTAAGTAGCGATAACCCTCTGAGCCATTATTCATGAACTGTTAATTGCATAGAGGTAGTTGTGAATTAACATTATGTGGAGCGAATGATATAATAGAATCTATTGGGATTAACCTTCCCCGTTTGGGTGCTTTCTATCATAGGAACGAACGTTTGACATGTGACTGGATGTTGGGGTTACAACATCTGTAGGGCAAAAAACTGCTAAATAGCAAATATAGGTTGAGCTTCGGTGTCATGAGCTTATGCCAACAATAATCGGTTTTGTGATTGTTAGGCATTGTTGGTAAACATCCCGTGAAAGTCATTTCGGTCCTGCATATTTAAATAACATACCTATGAATTCACCAACAATTTTGTTGACGTTTTAAGCAATGTTTTCAGGAGGTCATTAGGCACGAGATGCCAAGGATGCATTGGATATGTTTTGGATTGTACAGTTAAAGGATTATGTGTATCTGTTTTGGAATATATTTGTCATTGTACATGAACAAAGAACAATTAAAGCGATAAGCTTTTGTAATATAATTCTTTGTAAATCCAATGTATCAGTTTAAACGACTTTTGTGCGTTCTCTGTATCTTTCTTGTGCTGTTGCTCTTGAAGTACCAGCCCCGGATCCTTATTCCGTGCGACCATTTTGTGGTGTTACAGTGGGTTTCGGGTCTCAACAGCCAATGTTAAACCAAGCTGGGTTTAGAAGCCATGACACTTAAGGCAAAAGGTAAAATATCCTTCACCACCATGGTGAGGGTGTAGGTTAATTTCACTTCATTGTAAACTTTCCTTTCTCTCTCTTATCTAGTTTCTGTCCTCTATTTCTTTCTAAGATTTCTTACTGTTCTAGTTCATGGTATAGAACATTAGTTGGTAAAATCTCGTGCCAATGTCATATAATGTGTTCCAATTCCTGTTCTTCAGATCATCATCAGTATCATCCTTCCAACGGCTTGTTATGCATTCAATGAACCCCTCTATCTTTGTTTATCAATAACATCTTTTCCTTGTGTTAACGCTGTCATCCTATCTCTGTTTCGGTTTCTGACATTCCCTTGATACATGCCATATTCCTTGCAATTATACACTGAATCCCAGACTTTTGCACTACCGGAGTCTACATTTTACCCTAGCCCCAGCAACAGTGATGCCTTTGGTTATCATAAAGTTCCTCTGTTGATTCTTTGAGAATTATCTTGATTAGATCGACTGGTGTTTGATGAAGTTCGAAGGTTGTTGTTGGTAGGTTTGTAGATTTTCTTGAACGAGAGAGAAATTAAAGCCATGAGTTTGTCAATCTCCTTTTCCTTTGACATTTCCTCATCTTCAGTAACAGTAGCAGGTTCTGGATCATAAGTAGGAGCAGAAGAGATAACAATTGCTTTTCCTCTGTTTCTGTCAGACTCGTTGCGTTTTGATCAAGTTCATTGCGTTTTGACTCGTTGCATTTTGATCAAGTTCATTGCGTTTTGACTCGTTGCGTTTTGATCAAGTTCATTGCGTTTTGATCAAATTCATTGCGTTTTGACTCGTTGCGTTTTGATCAAATTCATTGCGTTTTGACTCGTTGCGTTTTGATCAAGTTCATTGCGTTTTGCTCGTTGCGTTTTGTCTACAGGTTGCGTTTTGAAGACCATCATTGCGTTTTGACTAGACGTTACTCTGCCCAATTAATTTATTGATTGCGTTTTGACCAAGATTCGTTGCGTTTTGACCAACAATCGTTGCGTTTTGACCAAGACTCGTTGCGTTTTTAGTGAGGATCGAACTAGTGAGGATCGAATTAGTGAGGATCGAACTAGTGAGGATCGAATTAGTGAGGATCGAACTAGTGAGGATCGAATTAGTGAGGATCGAACTAGTGAGGATCGAACTAGTGAAGATCGAACTAGAGTGAACCGAACGAGTGGTTTTTTCTTTTGGAGTCGAACTAGAGTGAACCGAACGAGTCATTCTCTTGTTTGAACCGAACGAGATTATTTCATTGAGGACCGAACTAGCATCTTGCTTTAGGACCGAACTAGATAGGATCGAACGAGTCTCTTTGCTCAAGGACCGAACGAGCAAATCTACAAGGACCGAACTAGATAGGACCGAACTAGTAACTTCATTGAGAACCGAACCAGTGAACCGAACTAGCAGAGGACCGAACAAGCAAATTTTATTTTTACGGTTTCTTCTTGATTTTGTAAAATCCCGCGAAAGATACAATTCTTTTCTCGGTTTAAATCAAAGATTTGTAAAATCCCGTGAACATTAATTGATTTCAATCCACAACAACAATCACTTTACCTACTTAAGATCCGATATCCATTAACAACATCAAAATGTCAAATTCAAATACCAATCTGCAAACTCAATCCTCGAATGCTCTTCATAATGCTATCATGGAAGCTGGTAGCAAAGATCGTCCACCAATGTTAGCACCGGGTAATTACGTTCAGTGGAAATCCAGAATCAAGAGATACATTGACACCAAACCTAACAGAGAACTCATCCACTATAGTCTCCAAAATCCACCATACATATATCAATGGGCTGAGAAAACAGTTCCAGTTGCTGAAGGTAGTTCTGAAACAACCACAGAGAGGTATATGGAGAACTATAAGAATGTTTCACAAGACATACGAGATCAAATGAATGCTGAAGCTGAAGCCGTTCAGATCATTCTGACAGGGATAGATAACGATATCTACTCCACAGTTGATGCTTGTCCGAATGCATGTGAAATGTGGAAAGCCATTGAAAGGTTGAAACAAGGTGAATCAATTAATGTTCAAGATCTTGAAACCAATTTATATTGGGAGTTTGGAAAATTCACATCACGAGATGGTGAATCACTTGAATCGTATTACTCATGGTTTTACAAGATGATGAATGAGCTTGTCCGAAATCAGTGTAATGTTACTAATCATCAGGTCAATGTCCAGTTCTTACTTCAACTACAACCATAATGGAAAAGGTTTGTGACACTTCTTAAGAAGAGTTAAGAGCTGAAGACTGTCTCCTATCACAAACTTTATGACATCTTGAAGCAACAAACAATCCCCCCCCTTAAAGTGGGGGGTGCCCTTGGACAATTAAGCACCCCCCCTACCACACACGCCAAAAGCAAAAACGATGGTGGCCCTTTGGATATTTGGGACCCCCCCCTGTATGGGGGCTCCCTTTTTGGTTTGTTGGGTTTTGTTGGACCGCTAACCGGGTTTGATTTTGGTTTTTTGTATTGAGTAATTTGGTTTGATGGGCCCCCCTGGGAGTTGTTTTATTTTGCAGTTTTAGCCCCGTCCCGGCCTCCCTCCCCCCCTTACAGTTCCCCCCCTTGGACCCCATGGGTTGCCCCCAAAGGGCTTTACGATTATAAATTCGTGCAAAATGAGGGGGGGGAGTTTAAAACAAAGGACCCCATTTAAAGGTTATTTGGGAAAAAAAAGTTAACAACCCTAATTTTTTGGACAACCAAATCTAGTTTTTAGCACCTCACCTTCCACCTTAGAACGTTCCTCCCCCCCCCCCCTGTACACAGTCCCGCAGGGGCCCAGCCCCATAAGCCCCCTGCCACCCTGTTGTTTTCCGCCCCTTATTTTGGTTTTATTTTGGGGGGTTGTTTTTTGGGTTTTTGGGGTATTTTATATAATCCCCGGGGTAGAAGGCCCCGTTACTTCCAAAAACCCCCCTTTTTCCCACCCTCCCTCCCAATTAGTTTGTTTTTTTTTACCCCTGGGGACTGCCCCGTCTTCCAGACCCAAAAAAGTTTAAAAAAATCCCCCCCCCCACATCCCCCCCTAGCCCCTATCCCCAAAGTTTTCCCAGTTTCCCCCCCCCCACCAATCTCCCTCCACTAATTGCCCCTCCCCCCCGCTGGCAAGGATTTTTTGTGGGCCCTTTCCCCGGGTTTGTCCCACAAATACCAAAACATGGACTACAATCAAATTTTAAAAAAGTCCCCACCCCCCCGTGGCAATTTCCCCCCCCACCCCGGGGACCCACCCACAAAATTTCTCTGTTATCCCAATTATTTGGGTTTTTTTCCCCAAAAACGTCCCCCCCTTCCCCTGAGTAAAAGGAACCATCCACCCCAGTTACAAACCCAACCCCCCAAAGCGACATTTGGGGGGGGCTTGGTTGCTCCCCTTTGAAAACTTCACACCCCCCCGGTGGGGTATTTTTGGTTATATAACGCTAAAACCCACTTCCCCCGATCCTTGGTTATCCTTTTTGTTTTAAAAAGTTTTTTCCCCCCACAAAAAGCTTCTAACAGTTTATCGTTCCCCTTTTAATTTTTTTCCTTTTCCCGCTCCGACAAATATTTTTATAGGGGCATGTCCATCCATTTTCCCTGCTTTTTTCCCCACCAATACCCCCCCAGGTTACCCCACACGGTTAAATTGGGCCCCTACATGCCAACCATTAAATATCCCCCAAATTGTAAGATCCTACCTGTGTTTCCCCACCGCTTAGACAGTAGTTATTATTCTCTCCCCAATGTTAGAAGCAATTTATTCCCATTAAATGGAATTTAACCAAAGGATGGGCAAAACTTGTCACAACACTTTTTGGAAATTCCCCACCCCCCCCCTTTCTCCCAAAAAACAGTTTGGCAATTTACTTTAACAAGCAAAAAAAAAACACCCGTTTGCCCCCCCATCCCCCTCATTTGAAATAAAACCACTAATGGGGCCCCCCCCATACTGGGGGCCCTACCTCACACCTTCCCTGTAACTCCCTCCTTTTGAAAATAAAAATATAAGGGGGGTTTTTTTGGAAACCAAATTTTTTGTTTATCCCCAATGTAAAAGGTTGCCCGTTAAAACAAAATAGTTCGCCCATTTCCCGGAAAAAGGGGTTGCGATTTTCCCACCATTTTTACCCTTTCCTTTTAAAAACCCCCCCCCTAAATTCCTCCGAGGGATCATGGGCTAAGTCCCCCGGTTCTCCCATTAATTACGGGTCCCCCCAGTAGGTCCCCCCGTGCACCCCTGGCCCCACTCCAAAAAACTCCTGCGACCATAGACAAATAATATAAACCCCACCCCCTCGGTCGAATCCCCACCCCCCCCCCCCCCATATAAAGGGCCCACTTAGCCCCTCAATTTTGGGACACCCATTGGTGGACCGAAAGTTGGAGTAAGTTAAAAGGATTTATTCTGAGAACAACCCCAGGTTTGGGTGAAAAAGTTTTTTGATGGTAACTAGTGGGGGGGGGTAACTCCCCCCGGCGTGAACACTTTGGGGCCCCCCTTTGCCCCCCCCCCCTTGGTTTTTTTTTCCCCTCTTTGGGGGCCACTTCCCGTTCCTTTTTTTTTTGGGGTTGCCACCCCAATTTTTTCCCTTGTTAAAAATCAACAAAAGAAAACACATACCACCCAGTATTTTGAAATGATTTGTCCCAAAAAAAAAAAAAAAACTTCCCTTAACCCCCCCATGTCATCCGATGTTTATAATACATAAAAAATGGAACATTTAAATCGGACGAAAATCCTAAACAACAAACAATATGGGTGGGGGGAAATAAACCAAACCAAAACAGAAAAATTGGAAAACCAAATTAAACAAATCACCGAAAGCCATTTTCATTTTTTTCCCCACTAAATTAAAAATAGTTTTATGATTTAACCCAAATTTCACAATAAAATAAAACGTATAAATTCCCCCCCATACCCCCCCCCCTTGTATTTTTTTTCCCCCATTAATAAAGTAATACTTGGGGAAAAAAAAATTTTAAATTATCATGAATTTTTGGTTATATTATTTAAAAAAAGAAAAATCCCAAATCCAAAAGGTCCAACAAAACCCCCACTTTGGGTTACCCAAAGCACCAAAAAAAAATAAAACCCTAAAAATGCCCCCATAAAACCCCCGTTAAAGGCCCGAAAAAAAAAAAAAATAATTACTCCCCCCGTTAAAAATAACCATTAGTAGAGGACATTTACCCAAAAAATGTTTCAAAAGCCAGAATTTTAAAGTATAAAAAAATATAAAAATCAAAACAGAGAAAAAAAAACTTAAAATAAAGTCCCAAAAGTACTCATGTATCCCAAGAAAATAAACCACCCAAAAAAGGGAATCTATAAACCAAGGTCTTGGGCCTCATGCCCTTGGATCACACTCAATGTGATAATAACTTAACAACTGGTAAAATACCGTTAGAAAGCTTACCAAACAAAGCCACCAGAACAAAACCCCACCAGGGTCCTATAGAGAAAAACAGCTTAAATCGGTGGGCTAAACCCACATGGCCACCCCCCCCCTCATGGGTAAGCACGTTTCCTTGGGCTCCGCCCGGCCAGGGCAATCCCCCCCCTGTGATTGGCAAGGTACCCCCCCGGTGTTGGGTGGTCCTCGTAAGCCCTCGGTCGCACCATCCTGTGCACACTCCTGGGAAAGGCCCCCTTATCCCAACAATCCCTTTTTTAGGGTGGGTCCATCCTGCTAAACGCCTCCGCTGGCCCCCATCCCCACGGAAAGTTTTATCCTCTTTTTGCCCACCCCGAGTACGGCCCCTTCTAAAAAAAAAATCCACTCCCAAACATGTTGGTGCCTTAGTCCGCCCCTCCTGGATCCTAAAAACTGCCCACACCCCTTTATCACCAAAAGCCTGTAATTCCTTCAAGTCTTGCATGTAAAATCCATATGGACCTGGGGAAGTACCCACCCCCCCTAAACGATGGAAAACCCATGACCCCCCTCCAGAAAAAAATGTCTCCGGGTGGGTTTTCCCCCGCCAAGGTAATCCCCACCCCCCCCCCCCCATCCGACCCCCCCGGGTAGCCCCCCCAAAAGCCCTCCGGCCCCAAACTCGCCCGATTAAAATTTGGGGGCCCCCACTCCCCCTCCCCCTCCTACACTAAAAACCACGGTAGTTTAAAAACCCGGTTCCCATGTTTGGTAAAAATGGGGGGCACCCTAAAAAGCTAACGGGGGTCCAGACACCCGCAAACCCCTGTATAGGTACATTACCTGGGGCCTCTTGTAAAAAAAAAAAAAGTAAGAGCTTTCCCGATTCCAAATATACGATCACCAATTTTCTGCCCCAGATATGTAGGAAAAAAAAGAAGGATCTTCAAATTACCTCCCCTTTTAGTCTAAACTATTTAATGAAAAGAATAAAACCTAGCCCACCCAATAACGCCTCCACAATTTGGGTTAGACCCCCCTCACCTCCTAGGGAGGGGTTTTTTATCCACCCCCCCCCGGGGGGGGGGGTTTGCCTAAAATAAATCCCCCGCCCCCCCTTGGAATGGGCCCCCCCCCACTAACCAAAAATCTCCCTCACCCCCCCACTCTTTTGATAAAAGCCCCCGGCGTAAAAAAAAAAAATAACATAAAGGGCCACCAACCTCTCCGCAACGCCTAAAGCTACAATCCCCAAGGGCCGCCACCCCCCGGGAGCCGAGCCAATGTTTAAAAAGCTATAATCCAAGGTTTAAAAAAAAAACCGCCCCCCCCCGCCCCCCCTCCCCCCCCCCCCCCCACCCCCCACCCACCCGTCCCCCCCCCCCCACCCCCCCCCCCCCCCCCCCCCCCCACCCCCCCCCCCCAACCCCACCCCCCCCCCCCCCCACCCCCTCCCCCCCGCCCCCACCACCCCACCCCCCACACCCCCCACCCGTAAAAAAAAAGGGTCCTGCCGCATTCCAGCCCGCCTGGTGTAGTACCAAATCTGAACCCGTGCCCAAGAGACTCCCCAACCCCAGTCTTGCCATGGTGAACTCCCCCGATCCTCCCCCCCACCCGAATTCTCCTCTGGCCCATTCCTAAAGGACCCCAAAGAATTAAGTACCCGAACCCGCAACAAAGGCCAATCCAATATTACCCGAATACGGTTTAAAACCTCAATTCTTCACCGGTTAATTTCTTTCCTCCCAGGTCCCTGTCCCATTGAAAAACCCACGGGTATAAGAAAAGGCCCATTCCACTCCCCTATCTTATCTAATCCCCCCCAGCCAGTCCCTCCCGGGAAATCCCCCCACTAGAAAGATCCCCTACAAACCCATAAAAATTTAGGGGGGCTAATAGTTGGGGATTGGATTGGGTAAATTTTTTTAAAAAGGGGGGGAGGGGTATAAAATGGTTAGGACGAAGGGGGGTATTTCCTGGAAAAAAGGGAATGTTAGGTAGAAAAAAAAGGAAAAAGTTAACTAACGAAGGAAAGAGGGGTTGAATGTGGGTGGGAATTTTTAATAAGGGATAATGGGGGCCCTATAAACACACCTTCCTCCCAACCTAAAACCCTTTTTCCCCCCCCCCCCCCTCCAGGTAAAGAAGGGCAAAAAATAAAGGTTGTGTCCCCAATCCCAGCGCTGTTTTTCCCGGTAATGACACATCACCACTAATCCCTCGGGAACGCGGATATGCCCAATTGTAATTGGGGTCCTTTGGGTTCCCAGCAGAATAAAGCCCACCCCACACACAAGATTGACCCAATGGCCTCCCCCGCCAAGAAGGCCCTTAAAAAAGGCCCCATTCACCTACGACCATCATCCAAAACCACCCCTCCCCCCCTTCCAAGTTCGCCCGCCAGAATTATGTACAAACAGTGACTTGAATTCCCCGCTCCCCCCCTCAGGATCTACATCCCCACTGGGTTCTCAAATCCCCCAACCTTCCTCTAGGGGGTCCCCTTTTCCCCTAGACCAAGGAAGGGGTCGGAAAATCACCCCCCGGGTATTTTTCCCCTTTCGCCTGGGGTGAACATGTGATGTAGTTTCAGGGTGGAAAGTCCCAGCCCAACCCAGCAGTGGTGTCCCCGTCGAGGCTTCCCCCGCCAGATATCCCAAACACGGAATAAATTAACCATCCAATCACAGGGGTTTTTTTAAATAATCCTGGATAAAGGAAGAAAAACTCCCGGAAAAATAGAATCAGGCCCGCCTTCCCCCCGACAACCAAAAAAAGTTAAATGTTAAAAAGCCGGGTGATGGGACAGGGTGGGTTTTCCCTCCACTACCCCCCCCTGGCATTCCCCCTTCAGCTGGGCCCATTGCACCAATATTTTATTCCCCACCCTTTGGGGTGGGGATTTCGGGTGGGGGGATAACAAAAACCTTCCCAAAAAACCAAACTAATGTTTAAAACCGTTCCTGAACGCCTGTGGGGGACCTCCCCAGGGGAAAGTTAAAAATCCCCATCCCCCTCCCCGCCAATGGCCATGAAAAATTGGGAAATGTTAACCCCAGATTATTTGAGCATCGAAAATCCAGGAACCCCCAAATAAAAATAATTAAATTCCAAGGAAAACATTCTCAAAAATTTTTTAAAGGCCCCTTGTTAAAAATAATAAAATAATATATTGGGGATTAATTAAAAGACCCACATCACTTATCACCCTGTTAAAAAAACCCTTAAATATGTTTAAAAAAAAATACAACCTTGACATCGTCGTAATTCCATTAATATTTTAGTGCCCATGTAATTTAAATATAGCCCCCCATAAACCAGACCGTTAAATGGCCATTATATGTTGTAAAAAATGAATGAAATTGAACAACCCCCCCCCGTTAAATAAAAAACAACCCCCCCCTTTTTTTTGGTATTAAATGGGTTAGGGCCAAGATGTTGAAAAAACAAAATGGGGGGTTATTAGTTTACACCCCCCTTGACCCAAAAAAAAAAACTAAGTTTGAACCATCCCCCTGGGTGATTGTAATTTCCTCCCCCCTTTAGATAAAACCCCCCTTTTGGGACTATTCACCCTTTGGGGATAACCCCAATTCCTGATTAAAACCACCCCCACCGCAAATAGCAAATGGGGGGTCCCCCCCCCGGGCCATGCCCGGAAATAAAGATGATTCCCCAACCCCCTGGGTAGGGGGCAATGGTTGACTATTGGAATATACCCCCCCAACGACCCCCAAAACAAAAATAACTTATAAAAATAAAATATTAAGGAAAAATCCCGAATACCAACAAAATAAAAAGTCCCCGTGTTTTTTAAAAAAAAAAAAAACCTGAAAACCACCCAATTGGGAAATTTTTAAAAAAAAGTAAAAAAATAAACAGTGGTATAAGCAAAAAAAAGGTCCCTTAAAATTTAGCCCTATTTTAACCTTTGTTTTCAATTTAAATTAAGAATATATTTTATATTAAACTAATAAAATATGACACCCCATAAAATTTATTCCCACCCCACCCCCAAAAAAGGTTTTTCCCCGGCCCCAACCCCCGCCACAAAAATCAACTTGAATTTGCCTTAACCCCCCCCTCCTCCTAAGGTCCTAAATAAAAAAACCAGTGCAATTCCTAAAAAACCACAATCACCAAAAAGCAATACCGGCATTTTCTCCGTGCCCCTAAAATGGGGAACCCCCCTCCCCTCACCTGAAAAAAAAAAATTGGGGGGTCCCCCCCCTTTTATTTTTTTTTAAACAAAAACCGTCCAAACCAAAAAAAATAAAATTTTTGTTTGGGGTGTTAGATTTTTCCATAGGTTTTTTTATTGTTTATATTTATAAAAAAATTTTAAATTTGGGCCCCCCAACTGGACCCCGCAAAAGATTATGTGGTCCTCCCACACCCCACCCCGTAGGTTTCTACCAATAAATGCCCAAAACCAAAATTCCACAAAAAAACCTGAAAAAATTATTGGGGGGATTTTGGGCCACCTCCCACCCCCTATACCCTCCCAAAATAGAACAAAAAGACTGGTAAAGCCCCTTCCCCCCAAATACATTTTTAAAATACGTTTGGGATTAAAAAAAAAAAATTAGAGTCAAGTTTTGTTAATTATTGGGACCCCCCCACTTACCAAGAAAGGTTGGGTTAAACCCCCGACCCCCCCCTAAACCATCAAACTGTACCCCGACAAATGGGTCCCCAAAAAACCCCGATTTTTCAAATTAACATCCCCCCCCCAATAAAGTGGGAAATACCCCAAAAATCCCACCCCAAAAACCCGGGGGAAGTATTTGATATCCCCCCAAAATAGGGAAAAATCTAAATTTTTAAATGTTATTCAAAAATTCAGCGCTGCTTCCCAAACATAAATGGTTTAATTTTTCCCCCCCCAAACCACCCCACACAAAAAACACCAAAATCATAATGGCAATTAAACCCAATTATTTTTCAAAAAAATGCCGTAATTTTAATATTTTTTTGTTGGCCCTCAGGAAAGGGGTTTTTCGGGGGCAAACTTTTAGGCTAAACAAAAACACCAATTAATCCCCCCAAAAATATTTTAAAACTTATTCCCCCCCAACACCCAAAGTTGCCCCCCGTCCCCCCCAAATATTTATAATTAAAAACAAAAACCGAAACCATGATTTTTTTCCCCCCCAAACCCCCCAAAAAAAAAAATAATTTATTTGCAAAAATACCGCCCAAGTAATAAAATACACCTTTTTGGTAAAAAATAAGGGGGCTAAATGAAAACATTCCCACCCTTTTGGAATTACCAGAATAATGTGCATTAAAATAACATCCCCGCAAAAAAAAAAAACCGTTGCACCCAAAAGAACAGAATAAAACAAGTTTTGCAAAACCCTGTTTTTTTTTAAAAAAATTTTAAAGGCCCGTATTATAAAGTTTTTAAACCTGAGTTAACTATAATATTTTAATTTTATACTAAACATGTAGTTTGACAAAAAAAATATTATGTACTCAAAAGTCCCTATATTAAAGTTGGGTATAAAAACCTCAAATTTCCAAACACGAGTAAACCTTATCTGGTCGCAGCCATTATCTCTTAATAATTATAAAAAAGGGTCATTTGAACCAAAAGAACCGTACGATGGGTATTTTAAAAGGAACACCTTTAAAAGAAAATATAAAAAATAAAAAATCCCCGGTATAAATTTCCCCACCAAACCCACCCCTTCCATACCCGGGACACTGCCACGCATCCCCCAAAAAGAGGGACCCATTTTCCAAAATTAATGGGCTAAAAAACTACCACCCCCCAAGTAAAATTAACTAAAAAGCACAAATATTAGAAATTTAACTCCACCACCTCCACATTAATTTTCCGTCCATATAAATACCCATAAATCCCCCCACCCCGGACCCTAATTACCGGTTTTATAAATATAAAAAAATGTAAAAAAATAATTTTAAAAAAAAAAAAATGTAAAAAACCCTGGTTTTTTTAAAATACTTACTTTTTTATCCCCCGGGTAAAAAAAAAAAAAAAGACATAAAAAGTTATTATGGGTTTCCCCGTTTTTTGTTTTTTTTTGAAGCCACGTTTTAACACTCCCCCCCGCGTATAACCGCCCCCCACTTTATTTTACCCCCCCGTCCCCCCCCCCAGATAACGTCATTCCCCCCCGGGTTATAAAAAGAAAACAGTCGATTAAATAAAAAAAAAATTTTTAATTTTGTTCCCCCCAACATTTTTTTTTAAAACAAAAAAAGTTTCCCACGGCCACCCCATTAATGAGAAAAAAAAAACCAACAAAAATATTAAACCTTTTGTTTCTAAAAGAAAAAATGCCCTACCCCCCAAAAAAATTTGGTTACGTTTATTGTTTGAAGGGCCTTTTTTAAATTAAAAATACATATGATTTTTGGGGGCCCGTATAATAAAACTTTGTAAATTCCGGTAAAAATACACTTAAGATTTTTAATTGTATTCCGGTTGATTTTACAATTCCCCAACCCCCGTAAGTTTCCATGGGGGACATTTCCCATTTCACCGCCTGGTTACGGATTTAGTTTGGATTTAAAATATAAAATAACAAATAAAAAGGGGGTTTAAGAGTTTAAAATTTAATATTATAAAAAATTAAAAAAAAGGAAAAAATTTTTCCCCTCCCAACTTTAGGACGGACAATTAGGTTTTGGGAAATTTATTGTTACCTGGGGGGGGTTTATTCCGAATGAAAAGGTTTTTTTTTTTTCAATAAACCAAATTTTATAAAAAAAAAACATTTTAATTTTTACATTAAACAAAACCATATTAAAAACCTATTTTTTAATTTTTAACCAATTACACGAAAAAAAATGTACACCCCCGGAATTTTAATTTAATATCGACTCACGTTTTATTTAACGGATACCCCCCCCCGCCGATTAATGAACGATTTTCTTTTGGCCCCACCGTTATTTGTAAACGAATTCCTCCCCCCGAAACTTCAATAAAAAAAAATTTTTTATAAATCCATGATTTTTTATTAAATATATTTATGATTTTTTATTTTGATATAAAATAAACTCCCAAACAGAAAAGTATGGCCACTAGGGGGGTAAATTGGAAAAATAAAGCTTATTTTTATTTTTTTAAAAAAAAATTAATAAAAAAAAAAATAGTGTTTTATATATTAAAAAAAACAAAAAATTAAAGATAAATAAGGTTCCCCGTAATAAACCTTTGTTTTTTTTTCAAACGGTAACCTATTTATTTTATTTCCATCCTGTTTTTATATAGATTCGGGGTGTGGTTTTTATTATTTGCCCCGGGAGATTTTTTCCTTAAATCATTTAAAAATTGGGAAAATCCCGGGTCCAAAGAGGCCGATAATAAATAAACCTTCCTAAAAAACAAATCCCCAATAAACCCTACCTTGGGTCCCTCCCCCCAAATCAAATCAAATTTTCCCCATGTTAAATGATATGGGGAAACCCCGGCCCCCCTAAATAGTCTTTTCCCCCCGACTATTTTTAAAAAAAAAACTTTTTTAAGGAAAAACAAAACCCCATGTGTTTTTTGTTTTAAAAATATAGTTGGGTTTTCATTAGTTAATTAATTTTAACACCTAAGGAAAATATTTATTTTTAACCGAATAACAACCTCTATAAAAAAAAAACAGAACCCCACAAATTTTGGAAGGACACCCACCTTTTGTGGACAATAAATAAGAACGGGGTTACCCATTAATCCATCGCCCCCCTGTCCTCTTTGGTTAAATACCCTCCATCCCCCGGTACATACCAAAGTTATAATTTTTTCAACCCCCCACCAACCCCCTGTTTTACCCTATTTTTCACAAAGTTAAATTTTTTTTGTTTTTCCAATAATTGGGGAGAAAAGTGTATAAAAAATCCAAATTAAATAAAATAAAAACCCCTAAAAAAAATTTTTAACAATATTTAAAAAACCAATGTATTATAAACCGTTTTAAGCCCCAATTAAAATAGTTTTTTATTATACCACATGAATAACCCACCTTTGTTAGTTTGACCCTTTTTTTTACCATTTATTATTATGCCGGCCCCCCCCATTGTATAATTTAACGAAATTCCCAAATAATTGACCCATTAAAAAAGGCAACAAAAATTAATAGTTTAAAAAAATTGGGGGTAATAAAAAACCAACCCCCGAAAAATTAAACAAACTTCCCCCCAATTTTTTTTTTACCATTCATTTTGTATATTTCCCCATAGAAAAGGGTGGTTTCATTTTTATTTTTAGTGGTGGAGTGAAGGGTGCCCCCTGAAATTAAAAATTAAAAAAAACCCTTGGTTTTTTTCAATTAAAATCCATAAAAACTGCATGAAGGAAAATTTTAAAAAAAAATAAGGTATAAACAAAAAAATGGCATTTATAATATAAAGAATAAAAAAAACCCCTTTTTAGGTTTTACATAGAAGGGTTAAAAAAAAGGGCAAAATGGGTGAAAAAATTAAACTTTCAAAAAACCCCCCCCCGTTGTGAAGGTGAAAAGATTTCCCCCCCACACTACACCGCCAAAAAACCCCCTAAAATCCAATTTTCCCACTAAGCCCATATAAATAAACGCCAATAAAAAAATTTAAGGGATTTTTTTTCAAATCCACTAATGAAATAACCCCCTTTTTAAATCCCATTATCCCCATTATTTTTCTAATTTTTTCTATAAAATTTTTAACCTTTTGGCTATATATGAACAATCTATCCCAACACCATAAGAAAAACCATAATATGTTGGTTAGTATAGGGGGGGATGGTAAAATAAATACTTTAAAAAAAGAATGAAATACAACAAATACCGCACCCAAAAAAAGGGTGTGGGGGGGAAATTTTTTTTGTTTTTTTTGGGAGGGGGGTATTATATCGGTTTGGCCCCGTTAGGGGGTGGGTTTTATTGGGGGGGGTTGGGGTTGAAAAAATATTATTGAAAGAAAAAAGAAAAAAACAATTTTGAAATTATTTTTGATTTAAAAAAAAAATTTTAATGAAAAAGAAAGATATTAATGACTAATAACATTTACCCTCTATTGGCCCCGGAACTGTTGGCAAGCCCCCTAACGTTTGAGTAAAAGTTTCAAAAAAATATATTTGGCTAAAAAAATACTTAAAACCCTATTGGTTTTAAACCTTTTATTCCCCCCGCAAACCCCCCCCCTAAACGGTTAAATAAGTTATTTTTAAATCCCCCAAAATGGGACCAATGGGGTAAAAGTGTGGTATAAAGGAGTTTGTAAAAACCACCTTTTTATTGAAAGAAAAATGAAAAATCTACCCTAGGAAATAATTAAAGTTTTTTAAAAAAAAAAATGCCAATCAAAAAATAAGTGATGACTTCCATTGGTTCCCCAACTTCCCCCAAATAATCCCCTAACAAAAATTTTTTACTGCATAAAATCAAAATCTGTTACAATAAGAAAAGAAGGTTAAAAATTAAATTTATTTGGGTATTTTTATAAGTTTTTTTGGGAATGAAATTGGTAATTCTATCGGAAGGGGTAATTTTATGGTATAAATTTATGGAGGTAAAATGTTTTTTTGTTTTTTTTTTATGTTTTGGGAAAACCTATACCCAGGGATAATGCCTAAAAACGTTAATAATTATGATTAAAATGTAGTAAAAACCCGGTAAAAGCCATTGTTTTAAGTCCCATCGGTAGCAGATAATAAAAAAAAAATAATTATGGATAATAATACCTCCCAAAAAAGGGTAGTGTATTTTTTTAATAAAAAAATTATATCCCCCCCCCCCTCCATTTAAATAAACAAAAATTCATAAAATTTTAAAAACACCTATTACCTTATTGGAAATCCCAAGTACCACTTTTTTTAAACCAATCCCCCCCACCCCGTTATTTTTAAATATGCCCCTTTTAAAACAGATTTGTAAAATGAATTCCCAATATTTTCCGCGCATATTAAAAAACCCCGCCGGATTTTTTAACCGTAAAAACGGTTCTTTTAAATATTTAAAAAAAAAAGGGAAAAAAAAAAACCCAAAAATCCCGCGTAAAAAACAAAAAAACCCCCCCTATAACCGAAATTTAATGAAAATTTTTATTTTCAAATAAAACTAAATTCAAAATACCAAAGTTTGAAAAACCTTAAGAAATAAAAATTATAATCCGAGGTTTGTAAAATTTATGTACCCCATCCCCCCCCCCTCCCCAAAATAAAATGAAGGGCCCCTCATTTATTTGGAAAAACTCCCTATAAATTTTTAATTAAGCATACCTTTTTGGGATTAATAACCCAACCGTTTCAAAATAATTCTTGTTATTATATAGGCCCCAACAGTTAAAATCCACCCGGGGGGGGGGGAAACCCTAAAAACTTTTTTTTTAGTAAAAAAATAAAAAAAAACAAAAATAAATTTATTAAGTGAATAAAACCCGGTTTTAAAAATAAAAAATTAATAATAAACCTAATTTTCCAAATTAAAAAAAAAAAGTGGGGTACCCCGATTATTTTTTTTTTTTGGGGGGGGGGTTCCCCACCAGGTAGTTTTTAAAAAAAAACCCCGTGGGCATACCCACCCCCCCCCCCGGCCCAAGATTTTTCCCCCCTTAACCTCCGACGGTGCCTTTTCCCGGGTAAGTAAAAAGGGAACTAAAGTTTGTTTTAAATAAATTTGTTTCCATTTTTTTCCCAAGTTTTTTTTTTTTTTGGGAAAAGTTTTTTTCCAGCGTGATTTGAACAAACTTAAAGTGGATAAGTCTAATCGTTTAAAAAATACCCCTCTGAACCCGAACTATAATAATAACACCCGGATTTTTATTTCAAAACCCTTTTTGTAAAATAAAAATTTAAAACCCCGATAAAAAAATACCAAATCACCCCGTTTTTTAAGTACGGATAAATGCCCCCAAGTTTTATTTCACCCGGGGTTTTTATAAAAACAGCATTTTCCTCGTTTTTATTAAAGGGCTTTCCCACTTATTTGAGCCCACCTGTTATTTTTCCACCCATCGAAAAAAAATGGGGGAATAAAAAAAAGTTTTTTTTTTTTAAATTGTTCAAAATATTTAATTATAAAGTTTTTTAAATGTGGGAAATAAAATAAGTTTTAAACTTTTTATTTTTTAACTTTATAAAAAAATAAAAAAAAAATTGGGGGTTGTGTTTTTTAAATTTTTAAAAAGTATAACATTTAATGCTTTTAAATAAAACTTGGTTTAATAAATAAATTGGGGGGCGTAATATTCATGCCCATTCCCCCTTTTAATTTTGAAATAGAAAAAATCCGTTATTTTTTTTTTTTTATTATAGTTTTTAAATTTTTTTTCCGGGGAAGGATGTTCTTTTGATAAATTGACACCCATCCGATCCTTTTTGGTGACAAGGTTAAGATTAATTATTTATAAAAAAAAATATACTCATAACAAAACAAAAAAACATGAGAAATAATGGGAGTTTTTCGTATTAATCAAAAAAACCGCGCCCCCTCAAAGAAAATTAATTTTTATACCCCTATATAAAATAGTGTTAAAAAACCTTTTGTTTTTTTTATTGTTTTTAACTTTGTTATATATAAAATTTTTTTAATTTAAGTTGAATGAACCAATTTATTTTACAAAAAAAAAACCCCCTAAAATAAACCTATATGGAATAATCCATAAAATGGTGATTAACTTTTAGAATTAAATTTCCCCCCGATTTTAGTTCCCCTAATTTCTTTTTTTAGTTTTCCCAACATTTTGGTTACCCAATTGGATTTTTTTTTAAAAACACAAATTTTATTGTAAATCCAAATTTTGTTTTTATAACCTTTTTTCCCCTATTTAAATTTTGTCACATGGAAAAAAGAATAAATTATGACAAAAAACCCTTTTTAATTAAAAAAAAAAACCCACACTTAAAAATATATAATTGAAAAACCCACACATATATATTAACTTTTTTTATAAATAACCTCCCCTTTTTATTTCCCGCCAAATGGGGTTCCCTTTGATGAATAATAAAAAAAAATGTAAAACAAATAGTACAATAAAGACAACCTAATGTGCACAATAAAACAAAAACATGTCCAAAACAAACCAAAAAAAAATTAATAAAACCCTCCAGTTTTTTTTATAAATTTTGTACAAAAACAATATATTAAAAAGATCCCTTTTAAAATAAAGTAGGGGTGAAATATAAAAGTAACCCCAAGATATTTTTAAAACCAAAATTAATATACCACCACATAAAAAAGCCATAATAAAAATAAAAAATATTAGATAGTAAAAAAAAAAATAGAAAAAAATTTTTGAAAGGAAAAATGTCACCCATTTAGGGGAAAAAATTTTATAAATTAAAAAATGAAAAAAGTAAAAATTAAATATAAAGTTATCCTCCATAAAAAAAAAAAATTACCCCCCCCCCCCCCCCCCCGTTTGGTATTACGGAATTTCCACCAAAAAAAAAACCCTCAAAAAAATAAATAAAGCTTTAACCAAAGCATAAGTACCCCCCTAGAAAAAAAAAAGTAAGGGTTTTTGAAAAAAAATCCCCACAAAAGATCCACCCTTTTTCCCCCTATTTTTTTTCCCCCCCCTTCCCGCTTCCCCCCTAAAAAGACCTTTTTGGCCCTATAAAGATGAAAAAAAACCCAAATTATTGACCCTTTCCCCAAAAAACCACCTTAGTTAAAAGGCCCTATTACAGGGATATTGGGAAAAAATTGGTTAAAAAACAAAATAAGGGGGTTTGTATGGGAAAATTGTTTTAGTAAAAAAAAATAAATTTTGTAATTGGGGATGTGGAATGATAAAAAATGATAAAAAAAGCTTAGAAAAAAAATATTGCACCGGTGAGGCTATTAAATAAAAAGAAAAGAAAAGAACCAAAAAAAACAGTGTTTTTTTTGGGTTTGAAATTTTTTTTTTGTTTTAAAGACCTTGTTTTAAAAAAGACAGGAAGAGCGCCATGCTTGCTAATAACTATATAAAACTGACTAAAAAACTATAATCACCCCCCCCCCCCCACCTCCACCCCCCCCCCCCCCCCCCCCCCCCCCCCCCCCCCCCCCCCCCCCCCCCTTCCCCTGGTTAACTTCTTAAAACCCCCAATGGTTTATTTACTATTCCCTTATCCCCCCCCTTGGCTCCACCACCAAAGGGGTTTTTAATTTACCCCAAATTTTTAACCCCCCCCCATTTGGGTGTTTTAGAAAAAGTTTTGATATATATATATTTTTGATTCCCCCTAAAAATAAATCAATTTACTTAATTTATAAATCTAGGATATTATAGTAATTAACTATAGTTTGCTAAAATTATCTTGGGTCCACCACCCCTCCCTTAATCCCCCACGTCCCAAATATAAAAGTGTTCCCCCCAAGCCCCAACCCAAATACCCCCACCCCCCCATATTTGGGTGTTTATGTGTTGGGTTTGAAAAATAAATTTTTATAAAATTTTTTTGTGAAATTAAATTTTTGTGGGGGGTTTTATATGACATACCCCCGGTGGGGTAAAATATTTTTTTTTGGTAATATTTTATGGCCCTTAATTAATGTTTTGTTTTGGAAACGTTCCCCCCCCCCCCGTGACAATGCCCCTTGTAAATAAAATAACCGCCATTATAATTGTTAATCCCCATCCTGGTGAAAAAACCGTCATAACAGCATTTTTTAAAAACGTTTAAACCCACACCAGATAAACAAAATAAAAATTAAATTAGTATACCACCCCCCCAAAGATTTAAATTTTTAAAAATTATACTCCTCATATAAGATAAACAAAAAATTACAATATACAAAACCCACACTTTGCCCTTAGATAGTTTAAACCGATAAGTTATTTTGTTTTTTTTATAATTATGGACCCCACCTCCATTGACCCCAATGTAATGAATCATTTTTTTTTTTTTAGAAAGTAATATTTGAAAAACCGCCGATTATAGGCACCCCCTTTTTGTTTAATCGGGAAAATAAATATTAATGAGTTTTTTTTTAAATAAAAACATGACAAACCCGGCAGTTAAATAAAAAAACCACCCCCCTAAAAAAAAAAAAATAAAATGTAGTGGAATTAAATTAAAAATCACAAAAAAAAAACCAAAATAACCTTAATACACCGACAGGTTTGATTAAAAAATATGGTCCTTTCCCCCCCCCCCACCGGTTAAAGGCGGACAGCCCCCCATTTTTGGTTACCCACTACCAAAGGGTAAAGGAACCGGCCGCAGCCCCCCACTTGAAACGACGGCCACCCCGGATTTCCCCATTATTTTATGAAAAAAGACAAAAAATGGTTTGGGTACTTTCCTTCCGGGGGTATTTTGAAAAAAAATCTATTCTCCCCCCCCCGGACGTTCCCCCCCATGTATGATAAAATCAACCACTCATGGCAACCCTCCCTCCCTTTGGGATGTTATTTATTCCCCCCAAATCCGATCCCCTATTGAAAAAAACTAAACATAGAAAATTACGGCTTTTCCCCGGGGGGGCCCTTTTCAAATCCCCCGGTTTAAAAACCCCAAATTCCAAACCGAATTTGCTGTGATACCCCCCTCTTAATATGGTTTACCCCCCTACGAAATTAAATTGAAAAAAAAAAATATTTATGGACCACCCCATCAAGCATAATTTGGAAAAGTCCCCCATTACCCCCCCCCAACGAACGGCTTAAAAAAAAAAAAGGGGGGGGTTTCGGTCCCCTCGCAGAACAGCCTATATTCCATTTATGATTAAGACGTTGGGACCCACACCGTGAAAAAGGTATATTTAAAAAATGAAAACCCAGCCCGCTGCCTTTCCCCAACCCCCCTACCCCTTCCTGGAAAGCTCCGAGCTTTTTTTTTACTTGGGCCAAACCTCCCCCCTTCCCAACCCCCCCCTATTTGTTTTTTAGTATAAAATATTTTTACGCTTTCTTGAATCACAGGTTCCCCCCCCACACAATACCCAAAACGATGGAATATTTTTAACATTTTTCCCCACCCCCCAAAGGGTATTTTTTTTGCCCAAAAAACGAACAACACCTTATCCAAAAAGGGGGCGGAAAATAACCCCCCCTTTGGAAACCCCCAAACTTAAATCCTCACCCAAACATTTTTTAAAAAAAAACATCCCAACCATCCCCACGGCTTATGGGCTTTTCAACAAAACCCAAAACCAGGGTAAGCTTCCGTTTAGTTTAGCCCCCTTTAAAGCCCTCACCCCGAAGCCCCGGGATTGGGGCCTATCCCTTTGGGCCCTTTAACCTGGTAATTTTTGATTTTTTTTTTCCCTTCCCACCACAAGTCCCGTTTTCTTCATTTAGACTAATCCTCCCCCATGGACCATAGTAAGTTTTATTTTGAAACCTTTTCCCCAACCCCAAAACCCCCTCCAAGCCTAACAAACCAAAAAAAAAGGCCCAAACGTCATTTTTGTTTTCCACACCCGCTAAAATGTTCTACCCGGGGTTAAAAATGTTTATAGGCCTCCAAAAAAGGTTGCACTTTTAATAAAATGGGGCTCAAAGCATGGAAAAATTTAAAAACCATGTTTAATAATTTGTTAAAACCCTTTGCAAAATACACACCCCCCCCGAACCCCAAAAATGGGCACCATAAATTTTGTTTTAATAAACACCAAAAACCCCATATATCCCCCCCCCGAAGAATATCGATTCAGCCCAAAAACCAAAACCAAAAAAAGCCCTCCCAAAAAAAAAGCAAAATACAACCTTTGTATACACCCCCCCCACTACAGTTTTTTGGGGGGAAAAAAGATTTTTTGGGGGTTCCCCATCCCTTACCCCGGAATATTTAGTTTCCAGTTACCCAGGTTTTTTGGCCCCCGGAATGAAAGCAAAAAATTTAGCCCCCGCCATCACCCCCAAAAAATGCTAAAATAAACTTGGTATACAAACCCTAAAAGAATTTTTTTTACCCTTGATAAGTATCCCCTCCCCCAGACAAATAAAGTTATATGGATAAATAAAATGTGCCGAAAACCTTAGGTCAATAGAAATTTCCCCCCTAACCCTAATATTTAAATCCGAGGAATGACACTGTTATAAAAAATCTTCCCAAAGGCCCCAATTAGGGTATACTTTACCTCCCCCGCTTAGAGGGTACAATTTCCTCCCCCACAAATTTTTGTCTCCACCCCCCCCTAGAAAAGTCAATTTTTTGCCCTTTTTCCATTTTGGGTGTAAAATTTTGAAAGGGAAATGCCCGTCCTTAGGTTAAAACAATGAACGGTTTCCCCCCACACCACCCCAAAACCAGATTTAACCCCCACCCCCCGCCACAAAACGGGTGACCTTTAAAACCCCCCCCACCCTATTTGGAAGAAAAATTTAAGGGGTAATAAAAAACCCTTTTTTGGAAAACAAATAAAATTACCCCCCCATCCCCTCCCGTGGGAATAATGTCCCCCACCTTTACCCCCATTTGAGGATTAACGTCCTGTGGTGTTAAAACCAAAACACATATAAACCCCCATTGGATCCATCTGATGTCCGCCTTTTTTAAAAAACCCCTTTTAAAAGCATAACTGGTTTAAAAAAAAAAGCCACCTTTTTTGGATTAAACCCCACTAACTCATAGGTTGTCGATAGTCCAAGCCTATTTTTAAATAACAAAGTTAATTGGGGGGGGGCCCACCCCAACCACCCCAAAATATAGGCCCATGGTTCCCTTTTTTTTTTTAACATCCACCGTGGGGGGTAAATAACCCCCCCATTTTTTTCCCCCACGGGAACCCCGTGATGGGATTAGAAAGACTTTCGCCCCGGAACCTAGGGGTAACGTCCCCCCGTTGCCCCCATGGTAACCCCACCAGTTTATTTTCGGCTACACATAATCCGCCCACAAAAAATATACAGGGTTACAACCCCATCCCCTCCATTGGCCCCCCAATTGGAAGGCATTAAGTTTTCCCAAAAACCCCCACGTACGAGGGTTTCCCCCCCGCAAAAACATTATTTTTTAGTTTTCCGCCCCCCCCCACCACAGTTTTTTCCTTAAGTAGGGCCCCTCGCGTAGGAAATTTATTTTATCCCAATTTTTTTTTATTTTTTTAAAAAAGCAGCCAATAACCACCTATTCCCCCACACAAACAATCCCCTCCAACCCCTCCACCCCTTGAATGGGGGGGTTTTTCACCCCCCTTCCCTGTTAGTTTTTTACACCCCCCCCCCCCCCCGCCGGTCACCTTTCCCAATTCCGAATCATATTTTCCCCCAGATATTGGGGGCCTTAAAAGGAAAAGGAAATTTACTCACAAGAAAAGGGGCCTAAATTTACTCCCCTCCCATTTGAAAAAAAAAAAACCCAACACTCCTTTAAATTTGGTGGTGGTTTTTTAATTTGCCACCCACCTTATTTTCCCCCACCCTATATCCCCCGTGCCCCTTAAAGGCAATCACATTCCCAAATGACAAATTTATATATACCCCCATTCCACTACCCCCTGGGGGTGTTATAACACCAAAATATCCCCGCAAATCGAAATACCAATATAAGCCAACCTTCCCCTAAAAAACACCACCCCCAATCCTGGCCCGGTTAGGGTTCCTTCAATGTTTTCTAAAATTTTTCCCCTCCCCCCCCCCCCCCCTTACTTTGGGATTATTTTAAAAGGGAAAAATAAATCCGGTAAAAACATCTTAAGGGTGGAAAAATTGCCCCCCCCAGTTTTTGAAACAACCAATGTAACCACACTTTGGGGGTGCCTTAAAGAAACCAAAATTAATGTGCCCCCCCTACCCCAAATTCCTTCCCCAATAAAGTGGGTCCGGGAAAAAAACCCCCCACCTAAAACCATGGCCCCTTCCCACCCCAAAAGGTCCTCAGAACATCCATGATAAATTTATTAGTTCGCCCCTTATTCCGTGCATTGAGATTACCCTTTAAACTAGCGTGAATTGCCCAAATTAAAAATATAAAAACCCCCCACGATTTATCCCCCCTTTTTTTTTTTTGCTTCCACCCCCAACAGCGGACCCCAAACAAAAAAAAAAACTCCCATGATCGAAGACAATCCCCGCATAATACGATTATTTAATCGTTCAAAACCCTTTTTAGACCCTTTCCCGGGGGGGTTAAAAAGCCCCCAGTGGTGTGCCCCACCCCCCTACAACCAACTTTTTCCGCCTCCCATTTTCACAATTAAACCTTGGAATCCCTGGCAATTTGCCCCCAATGTATTTTTTCAAGCCCACCCCCCCCACTCCCCCCCAAAATGAAACTAGCATCCGCTTTTTTTACTTATAGGGGAGTTAGAGCCCCATTTGGGGGGTTTTTTATTTTGGTTTTTGAATCGGTAAATTTCTTTTTTTTTTAATAAAAATAAAACCCCCCCTTACGGCAATAATGGGGAATAAAAATTAGGGTACCCGATAAAAAATTACCCCCACCCACCCAAAGACACTTAAAAAAAAAAAAACCCCCTATGGAACCGAATTCACGTCCCCCCGTTTGGGAGGTTGCTTTTAGGGGAAATTAAAAAGAATGCCCCCCCCAAATCTATTATAAACGGAATTATTATTTCCCCCCGAATTTTCGTTTGTGGGCTGAAATTCCCACCATGGGGTAAATAATGGGCCCCATGTTATATTTTAAAAATCCCTAACAAAAGTTCCCCCCATATCTAGTTAAAAATACCCCCCGAAGAAAAAACCCCTTGGGGTTTCCTTTGTTGGGAAAATCCCCCACCCCCCCCCAAAAATAAATGTTCCACCCCCCACCACCTTGTTGGGGGAAAAAAAAAATTTTTTTTTGGGGGGGCCCCCCAACTAATCCCATACTCCCACCTTTCTTTTTTGTCCCCCCCCCCCCCTTTGCCAATCAAAACCCTGCCCCCTAAAAATTTTATAAAATAATCCTCCCCCCCACACCAAAAAATTGGGGGCCCAAATACTTTTTCCCCCCAGGGTTTGACCTTCGAGTGTGCGTTGTTTTTTTTTCCTTTGTTTAAAAAGGGTAAATGGTAATTCAATGTGTAAATAAAGGTTAGCTAAAAATACAACCCCACCATAATAAATTCGGGGGGAAAATTTGCATGGATAAGATGTCTTGACCTGTTTTTTGTTGGGGGGGTGAATGGGGGTCATTGTACCCACCCCCCTCAACGAAACTTCACCATCCCAAACTTGGGGTTGGTATTAAAACTCCTACACCCTTAATAGGGGGGGGGCCGGGGTAGGTTTGTAGTTTATTTTTATGGGTTTTTTATTTCCGCACCACTCCCCAACACCTAAATTAAAAAAATTTGCCCCTAAAAATTGCCATCCCCCAATACCACCCACCCCGTAAACCGATTAACCCCCACACACTTTTTTCTCTCCACACCACCTTTTGAAACCCAGAAAAGTAAAAATAACTTGGCAATATAAGGACATCCCCCCAACCCCCATGTTGTTAAAAATACAAAAAACTGGTTCCTTTTAAAAAGCCCCCAGTTATTTTTTACCCCCCCGTGATCAACAAAAAAAGGCCCCTCCTAGGGTAGTTTTATAGAAAAAAAAAAGCCCGCCCCGCACCCCCCCCCCCCAAAAAATTTTCGTGTTTTCATTATCCCCCTGAAAGAATTGGGGGGGCCAAAAGCCTGTTAATAAAGGGGTTGGCCCCGTTTGCTATACAAGGGGTGACAACTACCAATGGGTAACTAAGAGAATCGGAATGGGGTTACCATTTTTTCAAAACCTAATATGTATTTTGGTTCTCTGGGTTATTGTTGGTATAAAAAAGAACCCGCTTGGAAATAAGACCCCCCCAGTGGGGGAAAAGAAAATAAAAATAACTTTTTCGGGGGTAAAAAATTATTTGTTGGAAATAAAACGATACCGGTAATAAACAATTCTTGCCAAAATGCTTCCTTTCCCCTTTTCGACTAATGGGGTCCTACCCCCAAGTTCCTCCCACCCCTGTGGGGGGAAACCCCACGGGAGAAAAATGTTTTAGCCCCAAAAAAATAACGTAGAAAACAAAATTCTCCTTTTTGTTATAAAAGCCAAGATAATTCTGGCCCCCCCTTGGGTCAACGAGATTTTGGGGGAATGGTTTTTTTTTTAATTTTAAAAAATTTTACCCGAAGTTTCCCCCACCTCGTTAAATTAAATTTACACCTATTAAAAAAAATACTATATAACCCCTTTTTCTCCCCAACTAGAAAAAAAGAAAAAAAAGAAATTATTTGTTTTCCGGCCCCTCCCCCCACCCCCCCAAAAAAAATGGAAAAGTACGAAAGATACCTTCGTATAATAGCCCACACGTTCCCCCCCCCCCCCAATTTAAATGAATTTTTTAGGTGGGAAAATTGTTCCCGTCTCCCTACCCCCCAAACACCCCGAAATCCAATGGCCCCCCAATAATAAATAGGCCCCCATTACAAGCAGTATAAATACCCCCCCCCCCCCAAATATCCCCCCCCCCCCTCCCTTACCAAAGGCCCGATTTTAAAAAAGTCAAATCCACCCGTTGAAACGGAAATTGGGGTTTTACACCCCCAAAGCAAATAAAAAAGTGTAATCCGTGGCCCCCCTAACCCCCCCCCCTATAAGTACCCCGTATATTGACCCACAAAAAATTTAAAAATTTCCCCCCTAAACCCCCCCCAATCCAAGCTAAAAATTTTTTAAAAAAAAAAACTTTATAAACAAAAGGATCCCCTTAATGGGTTATTTGGGGGGGGGGTTTTAATTTATATATAACTCCCACATGACATATATTTAGGAACGGAGAAAAACACCAAAACTTCTCGTTATATTCCCGCCCCAAACCCCATTAAATCCCCCCTAAAAAACCCAAAAAAATGTGGTGAAAAGCACCCAATCCTCCGTTTATATTTAAAGGTAAGAAAAATCGAACACCGACCCAAACAATAAAGAAACCTTGTTTGGGGATTTTTTAAGGGGAATTTTTTTTGCTCCCCCCCGCCCCTTGTAAAACCCTCCCCACCTGCATAAACAAGTCCCTGGGGCCCCCTAAAAAAACACACCGGGGATGTAAAAAAACCAATTTATTGACCCCCCCTATTTCCTTTTGTTTCCCCCATTTTACCCACACCCCCACCACCCCTAGGGAAAAGGCCCAATCGTCCCTTTCGCCCATGTAATTGGGCCCCCCACAGGCCCCCCCCAACCCGAACCTCCCCCCCCGAAAGGCCAAAAAACCCCCCCCGAATGCATTTGGAGAAATTTGACCCCCCCCCCATTTTTTGGGGGGGCCCTCCCCCTTTTAGTTTTTTGGGGTTGTGTTTTTTTTGTTTGTTTTTTAATTTTTAGTTTTTGGACGCCCCCGGGGTTTTTGTTATAATGTTTGTTGAATTTGGGCGTAATTATAAAAATTATGGGCCAGGTTGGGGGACTTGGTTATTTTTTTGGATTACATTATTAGGGCCCCCCCAGTTTGCCCCTCCAAGGCCCGGCTCCCATACGAGGTCCCCCCTTTTAGGCCCACCAATGGTGTGGCCACCCAAAAGTCCCTTTTTTTCCCTTGGCCCTGTTTAGACGTTGCCATGGGTTTGGGTCACTACCACGAAAAGGCCCCCAGGGGGAAAATTGGGGGTTGAAAAAGTTTTTTACACTATGTAGGGGCTAAAACCCAAAATCACAGGTTTATAAAAGGGTTCCCCCACCTTTTTCATAACGGATTTTTCCTTTCCACCCCCCAGTTTCCCACCGCACAGGCATTAAGGCCCCCCCTTGGCCACATGGGTTGTTCAGCCCCCCGCCCCGTTATATTTTGGGTTTTTAGGTGTTTTGGTTTTGGGAATTTATTATTTTTATTGGTGGGGTTTTGTTTAATAATACGAGAATGTTTTTCCCCACCCCTTTCCCACAAAACTCCCCCATTTTTACCCCCACCCTTTGGTTTTATATTTACTTTGCCTAGGTTTTTTTCCGTACCCCCCCCCCCGCCGGGGCAAAAAAAAAAAATTGTTTATTATATATTCCACCTCCCCACACCCCTAAATCCCCAAATGCCAATTTCCCCCCCCCCAATCCCCGGGGGGGTGCCCCATCCTTTCCCAATTAGCCCCCCTCCCCCCTGCAGGTTAAAAAAAAAAAATACCCCCAGGGTCCACCCCCCCCTGGGCTTTTCCACCCACCCACCGGAACAAAGTTCCTTTATTCCCCAAATATTTTTTTGTTTTCCAAGTTTTTCTCCGTCACACCCTGATTTTTTTCCCCCAGGAAAAAAAAACCATCCCCTGATTCAAAAACCCATAAAAAAAAAAAAAAAAAAAAAAAAAAAAACAAAATGTCCATTCCCTGAAAAACCCTACAAAATCTGGTTAATGAGGCCTTAAACCACAACCCATATTTTCGGCCTGCTTTGTTAAACCCTATTTCGGTTTGTCCAACCCCCCAATTTTTATTAATGGGCCCTTCCCCCTAAAAAAAAAAAATACCTCCCCTTATTTGTTGATTTTCCCCCATAATATCCCAACCCCCCCCCCAACAACGAATCTAATGTTTTATTTTACAAAGACAATTTCCCCCATTTGTTATCATTTTTTTGGTCCTCTATGGTAAAAGCCCCCACAGGTCACAATTGGGCCCAAATAAAAATGGGAAACCCCACACCATTTTAAAGGTCCCAACCCAGGTTCCACATGATCAAGGGCCATTTTTGAGGGTTTTTCCCCCCCCACCCTCAGATGTATTGAAAAAGTAGGGCCCAATTTCCCCCCCATAAAAAAAATGATATTTAAAACAAAGGGGGGCCCAAATAAAAATTGCCCCCCAACTTAATATCCCACCACGGTTGGGCAGTTTCATTTATTTTTTTTTTGTTTTTTTTTCCAAAAAATGGGCGGGCCCCCGAAAAAAACCAACAACAAGGTTATTTCCCCCCCCCCCAACCCCCTCATCCATAAAACCCTAAACCTAAGGCAATAAAAGTTTCCGACAAACCACACTTCCCCCGCTTTTCTGGAGCCCTCCCCCTTGGACAAGGAAATAAAGTGGGATTTGGGACCCCCATAGTTTACAAAATGGGGAAAAAAGTTCGTTTTTTTTTGAATTTAGGTTGGGCACCCTCCCCTCTGAACAAAAGCCAGGCGGGCGTTTCCACCAACATTTCCCAGATTTCTTCCCCCCCATAAAAACTGGGGGGTTTTCCACCCACGAGGGATTTTGCCTATCGCATCCCAGGCACAATTTCCCCGGTATCCCCCCCACCCCGGGTAAAGCACATCCCGTGCGTGGCCCACCACAACCAATAACCCATTAATCCTAACGCAGCAAACACCAATTACCCGTACCCTGGAATTCAAATGTGGGCCCCTTTAAAAATAAAAGTTTGGGGCCCCCCCAACCTTATGGTGGAACCACAAGTATTGTTTTTGGATAAAAAGTTTAAAAGGTACATTTGCAGAACAGGGGGTGGGGAGATAGTTAAACCCTTTGTATCCCACCTCCGGTTTGGGGCCCCTTTCCCACTCTTGGGGGTTAGCCAAAATGTTGTTGATTCCCATTTAAAAATTTCCTAACAGAAGAAAAAAAAAACCATAAAACCTATCCCCCCCCCCTTAAGATATTTTTCCGCCCGAAAAAAAAAAAAAAAAGAAAATATGCACCTTAAACCTTTAAATAAACCCCCATGTTAAAAAATTAAACATATGTCCTCTCCCCCCCCTCCCCAAAACCGAAAATCCCAAACATTAACCCCGGAGGAGGGGGAAAAAGGGGGTGAAATATAAAGGGAAGAAAAAAAGAGGGAATTTTTTAAATTTGATTAACACCATTACGGTTTGACATATTGGGTGTTTTTAAAAGATTATCCCCCCTTTTTTTTTTTTTTTTTTTTAACGGGGAAATAGTTCCATAAACCGGAGTGTATTATTAGTTTTTTTTATATAACCCCCCCTCCCCCATTTTGGATGAAATTTAAATAGGTAACAAAAAATTAAGGGCCCTTACCCCAAAAGATAGGAAGGCACCCCCACAACCGAGGGTAACAGTTATACATCACCTCCCCCCCCCCACCCCCAGTCGACAGACCCCTTACTAAACCCCCACCAAACCGCATTTCCGGTTACCACCAAGTGCCCCCCCCACAACTTCCTTGGCCCCCAAAAAGTGAAAATTACTCGGAAACCCGAGGGTGTTGTCCACCCCACCGGTTAAGTAGAAATTGGCAGGCCCCGTGCCGTATACCGAACTACCCAGAAACTGGCCTGAATTTGGTACCACCCCCCAATAAAACCTCCCCAGGACAACCTATATAGAAAATTGAAAGGGAACACGGCCGCCCTGTTCACATGGGAGGCACCCAGTTAAACAAGAACAACTAATCAAAGGTAAAAATGTCAACCCCCCCCTTAAAATTTACCCCCCCATTAACACACCCAAAGGGCTATCACCCAGAAAATAAGCGGGAGTGGGGTTCCAGGACCCCCCTGAACCCCAAGTTAGTATTTTTGAAGAGAAAAGAAACCCACCGTTGTATTTTTTTCCCCCGGACAATAAGAAAAGGCTAATCCCCCCCGTGCACATAACCCGGTTGGGAGAAAGAATCATCAAAGTGATATATTTCCCCCCGCCCTCAAACCATTTTTATTGGGTGTTTTAAACCTTTCACCTTTAAGGGGACAAAATATGGCCCACCACCCTCCCCACTTAAAACCCGTTGGTGTGGGGGAAAACCACATAACAAAATGCCCGAGGACCAGTGGAAAACCTAATGTAGGATTGCAAAAAGAAGGGCCCAATGGACCGTGGGTTCCCCGAAAAAACTTGAAAAAAAAGAGATGAAAACTAAAACTCAAAATAAAAATGGGGTTTCCGAGGAATTTGGGATAAATTCCCACAGGAAAGGAAATTTGGAAAGGCCAAGATAAATGTGTAAACCGCACAAATAAAAAAAAGTAAAAAAAATAAAGGCAAAGCGATGTTTGGGGGTAGCCAATAAACGCTAGGTTTTCCACCCCCCCCAAGAAAAAACAGGGCCCCATTCCTTGTGTTGACAGGATGGGTATTTCCCCCCTTGAAAGGAGAACATGACAAAAAAATATTGAAAAAAAGAATTATTGTCGGAGTGGTACGGGTCCACTACCTTGAGATTTTTTTTTGTTTACCACATAAGGCCCCCCCACGGAGGCCCCCTAATTTGGAAGTATTGGGCCGAACCGAAAATTTTGGGTTTTGGGGGGGATAAAAAAATGAAAAAAAATATAAAAACCATTTTTTTTTTTGCTTGGAGAAAAACCCATCCCCCAGAAAAAAAATAACATACAAAGAAAAGTTTTGGGGTAAGGACATAAAAACCATACCCCCCCTCGAAAATTTAATCAAACGAAAAACCACCAACCCAACCCCAAAAAAAACAAAAAAAAAGGGGGTAAAAAAACCAACAAGGCCACGGGGGGGGGGCTTTAATGTGGGCACGGGGGCCCGGGAAAAAAACATTGTTGTCAAAGAAATTTCCCCCGGAATGAAAGGGAACGTGATAAAAACCCTCCTTATTTGGTAACCAAGTTGTAAAAAAAAAAACACAACACTTTATCCACCACAACACCCCAAATTAATCGGGTTCACCTTTAGTATACCCCCAAAACAATTGGCAAACCATAAAACTTGGCAAAAAAAAGGACAGACTTAGGGCCCACCAACCCGGGCCCCCTCAATGAAACTGTAAGGAAGACCCGGCCAACTTGCCATAACCCTGCAAAATTAACCCCCCAACCAAAACCCAGCACACCTGGCCTAAATTTAAAACAAATAAACCAACCAAAACCAATACCCCGCCTAAAACCCAAAAACAATAAAACCACAAAAACCCCAAAGAGCCCCCTTGGGCAAATAATTACCCCAAAATGCCCCAATCGGGTTTTGTCCATTTTGAGGTTTTGGGGCGGCTCCCCCCCACCCATCAGCAAGATGGGACCGTGAGGCTCGCCTGTGGAAAAAGAAACAAGAAGAATCTGGGGTGGAATAAATTGGGGTAAAACGGGGGGGGATTATAGCCCCCACAAAGGGCCCCTTTTATGCAATTTGGGGTGTTTTTGGGCAAAGGGGCAAACAAATCCCCCCCAAAAAACAAATCCAACGTTAGTTTGAAACGGAAAAGTTTCTCCCAAAAAATAACCGGTTAATGGTTGCCTTCCCTTTGGGGTTTTATTGTTTGGAAAAATACACTTGGGGGTTTTTGGGCGGGATATAAAAAAAAAAGTTATTTTGGGGGTGTTTCCCTTAAACACTCCGCCCCCAATTTAAACAAAAATTAATACCATGGATGTTTTAATATAAAAATAAACCCCAAAATTCTATAAAAGAAAATTTTTTCCATTGGGGGGGTTTAATATAACCCGGGGTTAAAAAATTAAAAAATCTGAATGGGGTATTAAAAATTATTTTTAAGGGGGTAAAAACAATATTCGGTTAATTTTGTAAACTGGGTTTTTGCCCCCACGTTTGATAAAATTTTTAATTCCTAAACCCCCCCCAATCCCAGTTTTCCCAACCTTTGACCCCTAAAAAGTTTTTAATGAAAAAGTGGGGGTGACAACTTTTTTTAATGGTACGTACAAATTTATTTTGGCCATGGAATGGGTATGACAAAAAATTTAACCCCCCCCAAAAGCCCCCCACATAATTGAACCCTTAGATTTGCCCCCTATACAGGAAAAAAACTCGTTTTGCCTAATTCCCCCCATTTTTTTTTTGGGGGGGATGCACCTGTAAAATTCCTTAAAAAATTTTTTTCACAATTATGAGGGGGGGGGGGGGGGGGGGGGGGGGGGGTGGGGGGGGGGGGGGGGGAGAACCAGAACAGTAACTAAAATTTTAAAACAGGCCGTGGAACTTGCACCCGAATTTAAAAACCCCATCAAATACCTCCCCCCGTGCCCACCCAAGGGCCCCCAGAAAAGTTAATCCCCTGCCTCCCCATAAAAACACAACAAAAGGAATTTCCAACTGTCCTTTTTTTTGAGGGCAAACCCATTAAACCCGGGTCCCATAAGGAGGACCTTGAAAGAAAAAGAAACCCCCACATCAGATTCCCCCGGTAAAGGAAAGAAAGCACCCAAAACATTCCCATGAAATGGTTTTACCCCGGGTGCCGCCGTCCCAAAAATAAAAAATTTTTTTCCTCCCCCCCCCCACGAAAGTAACCTCCCCCAAAGACCATTTTATTCCCCCCACGATACTACCCCCACAATAACAGAACCCCCCAAGTGGATAATTACACCCCCCATCCCTGGAATTCCCACCTGAGTTAAAACCCTTTGGGGTTGGCCTGGGCCAGCCCCCCCTGATTAGCACTGGCACCAGTAACTAATGCCCCTATCCAGTAAAAATAATATAAAAAAATAGAAAAATGGCGGGTAAATCCCCAACTTACCCAAAGAGCTTCCCCCCGGACCATAAAGGCTTTTAATTAAAGACACCACAAAGTCGCCACCCAATAAAGAGGGTGTGAGGGCTCCCCCCCCCTGTTTTTTTCTATTGTACCCCGGTCCCCACATAAGGGAAAAAAAGCAAAAAGATAGGGGGAACGTTAACGGGGGGGGGGGGGGGGTGGGGATGGGGGTGGGGGGGGGATTTGTATGCATTTAAAAAGTTTAAATTCGGAAAAAAAACTTTTAAATAACCAACCCTATCAGGGAATAAGGTACCACCCCCCCTGTTAAAATCCCCCCCCCCCGCTACCCAAGCAAAAAAAATTTTTGGAAAAATGAGAAAAAAAAAATTTGTTAATTCCGAATATTCCCCCCCCCCCCCCCCCCCCTACATATTAAAAGGGTACAAAGGGGTTTGGGTTTTTTTAAACCTCACTATAATAAGATTACCCACCGACCCCACTAAGGGGTTCCAAAAGTTATTTTAATTCCACTCCCCTCATGAAGGGTTATCCCCAAGTGAATGAAAACCAATACCCCCTTTTCCCATAGAAAAACCGCCCCCCTTTTTACCTACCACTTCCCATAGGGATATGGGAACATTAAATGATAATTATTTCCCCCCCAAATTTTTAAATGTTCGTTTTTTGGGGGGTTTTTGTGAAAACCCAACGCCGCACACTACCCATGCCCCTGGGATTAGAATTTTAATGACACCCAACGCCAATATTGAAACCCGAAGTGGGTGCCCCACAAACCCCCCAATATCCTGGGAACAGAATTTTTCCCCCAAAAAATTTTAAGGGGTTCCTTTTTATTGACCCGATAATAAATTTAATTACACATTATTTTTCCCAAAAGAAAACCAAATCCATCAAGAAAAAGCCAAAGAAGGAAGCTTACCTGAAAGATAAAATAATTGGGGGGAAGGTGATGGGAAAAAAGGGAAAAAAGGGGAGATTGTTTTGACAAAAAAAAATTTATGTTTCCCCTCCCCAACCCCACAAGGTGGTTGACAAGTTTTTTGGGGGCATTCCCCCCCCCCATAAAAGTACATTATGCCTCGGAATCAAATCGTGATTTGATAAAAATAAAACGGTGCACTAAAATCCCATTGATGGGGGAATTCCAGGACCGCAAAGATCGAATACCCCGATTTAAAAAAAAGGATTGGGGGGGCCATACCCCCCTCCCCATAAAAAAAAACCATCCCACCAACCGAGAAATTTCCCCGTCCCAGTTTTAAAGGGCTTATGGGGCCATTTTTGGGGGGTAATATCAAACCGACGATGATGATTTGAAAGGGGGTTTTTTATATATAAAAAAGATCCTTTTCCCATAAACCCCTATACCATAAGCTTCCCCACACTCTCCAATAAAAAAAGAAAGAAATCAAAAGTTTATAGAAAAAATGGGTTTGAAAACCAATACCCCCCCCAAGAAAAAGCCCAGCCTATTTCCCCCCCAGGTTTTTTAATTTGATCGGCCAGAAAAGAAAAAAAAAGTTGTTGGGTTTAAATCCCCCCAAACCCAAAGTATTCCCATGGGCCTTTAACCCCCCAATAGGTGATAAGATGTTTAAATCCACAGGATCATTTTGAACATGTCCCCAATCTTCCCCGCCAATGGGGGTTTGGGGGGCCCATGGGGATGATTGGGAAAAAAAAGGGGGGATGATAAAGTTTTTATAATATGCCCCCACTCACCTATAATTCAACTCAAAGCCACCCCTTCGGCCCTAATAAAGGTTATTTAACAAAAAAGAAATTTTCCCTTGAAAAAAAAAAAGGAACCTAAATCAGTTCACAAATGGTAAATTTATCTTGGAATAAAACCATTTGTGGATAAAAACCCTCCCCCCCCCCCCCACCCCCACAACCCCCCCCCACACCCAACACAACCCACCCCCCCCTAATATAACCCACCCCCCCCAACCTCCCCCCGCACACCCCCACCCCCCCACACCCACACCCACCACCCAGCTATTAAGGTGTTTTTTTCCCTCTCCCTAAAAAGTGAAAGTTTTGAAAGCATCACCTATCTTGTTGTAACACCAATGTGGTTTAATTATGGGGTGTTCACTGAATCATAAAAAAAGAAAATTTTATTTTTTTTTTGAAAACAAGCAATATTATATACCATTCTTAAATTTCAGGAAGAATAGAAAATTGTTATTTTGGAAAAAAGAACCATGGAGAAAACCCATAACGCAACGGATTGGGTTTTTTAGGGAATAATTTCCCTGTCAAATATTTAATTAACCCATCCATTGTGGCCGATTAATTGTTCACCCCCGGGTTAATCTCCCCCCACCCCCAGGGGAATGGAAAAAAAAAGGGTTTATTTTTGCCCTGAAGGCCCTTTTTAAAGACAGTCTAAGAAAACCTAAACCCTAACCCGCCACTGTTTACAATGAAATATATTTCGGAACCTATTGTAAATGTATTACACCATGACACATTTTTAAAGCCTTGGGAATCCCTCCACCCTAAAAGCCCATAAAATCACTCTGACAAAAAGGCTGACCCAGAAACCCTGAAGCCTTCGGGGAAAAAAAATCCACCAAAGAGAAACCCCAAACATAGAAAAAGTTTGGGAGGGAATTTGGATGGGGTGGTAGGGGTTATGGTGCCATAATTTAAAAAATTTGGCTATAAAAATTTTCCACCACCCCCAAGACAAAAAGGCCTCACCTAAGAAAACCGTAAAAAAAAAAAAAGTTTGGGGGGGGGATCCCATGTGCCTAAACGGATGGTAAACCCCCTAATGCCACCCAAAAATGGGGGGGCCTGAGAAGGTTGGGGGTTACCGTTTTTTAATGGCCCTGAAATTTTGCCCGAAAACCTGGTATTCCATGGCCCACGAGGTTGCCCCACCCACAAAATTTTCCCGAAAGGTGTGATAACCCGTATCCCCATCCCATAGGTTCCCCGGGGAAAATAATAACATGTAATCAAAAAGAAGGGTTATAAAAAAGGCCCTTAATAAAGTTGGTGGGCAACCCCCCAACCTCTAAAAAGCCCAGATATTACCGGCACAACACACTAAATTTTAATTAGTAATAGGGGTGCTTTGACCTGGTCTATAAGGTTAAATACCCCCCGGATAAAACAAAAAATCCCCAAAAATAACCCCAAACCCCACCCGTTTTTTTTGGGTTTTTTTTTTTTGGGGGGACAGACGCCCCAGAAATTTAAAAACCCTCAAATTAGGGGATATGTGTGGGACCAATTAATTTCCCCCCCCATATATTGATGTTGTTTGGGGGTCCCATTTAAAAGGGCCCCTTTCCCCCCTAACTCCATTTCTATACCATGGGTAGTGGAACCTACCACATTAGGGGGGGTAAAAATTCCGTTTTTGAAAAAAAACACCTTCCCCATTTGATAACCAGAAAGTCCCCCTCGCAAAATCCCCTATAATAAAACTCCCCCAATGATATAAAAAAACTGAGCCCCCCACTACCCCTTGGGAGGGGGGGGGGGGCAACAAACCATTTCGAGAAATAGGGGGGTAACCCTCCAAACAAAAATTTAGTAAAACAAAGTCATGGGAGTACCGTTCCCCCCTTCGGGATTTATTTATTTTTTTTATTTGGGTTGACCCAATGATAAACCCCTCCCCCTAAAAAAAGGTTTCCAGGGGGCAAACCAAATAAATTATTGCCCCAGAAGGTCCACTTCCCCCCAAAAAAAAAAAAAAAGCCTTTTACGGGGTTTTAACAAAGTTTAAAAGATAATGAAAAAAGTAACGAGCCAAATCCAGAATCCCGCTAAAAAAACACCAGGTACGAACCAAAAAGGGCACACGCGGAGCGTGAAACCTTGTTTTTTCCCCCAAAAAGCATTCCCCCCCGTCCCAAGGACTGGTATTATGCGTAAGATCACCACCCCCTATTGTTGGTTGAACAACCACACGACCCCTTTTTTTGGGAAAAATTTGGGGGTTGGGGGTATAATAAAACACCTTTAATTTGTTTAGTAATTTTTTGTTAGTGCCCCCCCCATTTGGTCACCCCCCCACGAGTTATTTTTTTTTGTTTTATCCAAATTTACAACAGCAACAATTTTTATTACTCCACAAATGCCTTAAGGGCCAATTTAAAAGCCTGACACCCCATTTTTTTTGGACCCTAACCTATTTATCAGGTTAATGAAATATTTGGGACCCCCCCCTGTTTTTGGGCACCCTGGTTTTTGTTTTTTAAGCTTGATTTGGGGTGAATAAATAAAATAAAGTAAATCCCAAAAACCCCCGATTTCCCCCCGTCACCCACAAGGTAATTTACAAGAAAGACCCCCGGGTACTGGGGAATAAAAATATCAATATTTTTCCCCCAAAGTTTTAAAAAAGGGGCCCAAAAGGATGAGGCCAAACCACCCCTACGTGGTTATAAGCCAAAAAAAAAGACATGAAAACTGGTTGAATTTTTGGAAAGGCATTTAATCCCCCCCTAGTTGATTTGAAAGGATGGTTTGGGGAAGCTATAAATAAAGGGTGAAGTTTGCCCCCCTCCCAAAGGGTTTCCCCAGGCCCCATTTTGGTATAAAAAGGGGGGGTATGTAACCGATTTTTGGGGGGGGGGGGCCCCAAAAATAACATGGGAAAAAAGTTAAAAAATTCCCCCCATGGGTTTTTTTGGTTTTATGAACCCCCCCCCTTCTTGTTCCCCCCAAATAAACTCGATAATAAAAAAAAGGGTGATGGAAAGAAACCGTTCCTTACAAAAAGCCTCACGTGAAGCTTTCCACAATGGAAGGGATCTGAAGGCAAATAAGTTTCCCAAAAAAACTACAGACATTATCCCCAAAATCGGGTTCCCCCCCCACACCAAACACCATATGGGGAAAATATAGTTTGTGCACCCCCTTGGCCCCGACCCGGAAAAACTACCCCCCTAAAGCACGTTTATCACCCCCGGTTTGGGGATTGGGATTCCCCCATTCTCCATGTTAGGATGGGACACAAAAAAAATTTCACAAGGTTTAGTCGAATAGAAACACCTTAATAAGAAGGAAAAAATCCCCCCCCCAATATATGGGAAAGGGTGTAAACCGGTATAGAAAATCCCAACAGGCCCCCGGGAAACCCTAGGTTTGTTTTATCCTAAATAATTTTTTTTCCCCCCCCCCACGATGGGTAAACTCCCAAAGAAGGAGGTTCCCCTAGAATTTTTATAATAAAGGGGGAATTTTATAAATTTCTTGTTTCTGGCTGTTGTGTGTTGTTTTGTGCAAGATAATATACCCCCCAAAATTTTCTCCCCCCCCCCCCCCAATAATATGATAAAAAAATTCCCACACCCCAATAATTTTCTTTGGGTTGTTTCCCACCCCCCCCCCGCCCCCCCCCCCCATAAAAGTAAAATCCCGGCACCCCCTACTCCCCCCCCCAAGTGGCCCTTGGGGGCCCCGTCGCCTAAAAAACCCCTAGAGGATGACAAAAGCTCCAGCCCCTATCCCAGGATGTGGAAATAATAAAATAACCACAGTTCCGTTGTGATTAATTTTTTAGGGTCCCAAATTTTTGGTTAACCCATTTTTAGTTTAAATTGTCCCCACCCCTAAAAATTTTAAATATTTTTTTTTTTTATGGGTATTAAACCGCCCCGTTTGCCCCCCCATTTATTTTTCTTAATATTCATAAAATCCGATTTTTAAGCTAAAAAATTCCCGGCCCCCGTTAAAAAACCTAAAAAAAAAAATGGGAATCCCCCCAAAAAAAAATACAAAGTGTTTTTATATACCGCATTTTTAAAACCAAATTTAAATGTTTTTAAACTATTCTAAATAAGGCTCCAAAGTGGTTTTTTATAAAATAAAATTAAAAAAAAAAATTAGACGATTAAAAATCATTAAACTATTTGTTTTCCCCACCCCCCCCCAAATTCCCATAAACAATTTTTTTTAAATTGTTTACCGGTTTTAGAAAAATCTTATTTAACCTTATTTTCCCCTCCGATTTTAAAAAATGACGTGTTTGTATAAGGCAATAGATCCCACCCCCCGGAATTTTTTTCCCCCCCCAAATACTAACACCCCTAACGAATGGGCCCGTAAAACATAAAGTAAATTTCCCCAACCCCCGATTTAATATTTGACAACCCCCCCCAAATTACATCAACATTTTAAAATAAAAGAAATGTTTCAAAAAAAACAATAAACTAGGAAAAAAGGTAAAAAATTAGGACTTGGAAATAATAATTTGGAAGGAATATGGAAACCCCCACCAATATAATTAAAAAAACCAAAACCTTGGTCACCAACCAAAAAAATATAACAGAAAATTTTAGGTTAAAAGAAATATAAATATAACCCCTACAAGGGGTGGAAAAACAAACTCCTTTACCAAACCCATTGGATATCCACGTAGGGTAATTTTTTTAAAAATCACCCCCAATGAGGCAAAGGTGTTAAGAAAAGTATTACAAGACCCCATGGGTTAAAGGTTACAAAACACCTAACGTAGAAATCTTTTCCCCCCCCCCCACCCCAACTAAATTATTTAGACACAAATTGCCCATGGGCTTCAGCTTTCATATGATCCTTTAAAAAACAACGTTAAACCAAATAAAACTTCCCCAAAACCCCCCCATAAAATAACTTACCTTTGTTATCCCCCCCTCCCCTTCCTCCCACTTGAAACAAAAAAGCCGTACCCCCCCAACGGGCAATTTTTTAAAAAAAGGCCTCCCCCCCCCCCATTTAAATTTCCCCAACCAACCCAAATTATTTCTTTTAAAACCCCCAATTCACCCCTCAAACAAAACCCCACTTTGTTATAAACCCGACCGAGTCAATATCCTAAATTAAGTCAATAAAACCGCGACAAAGGAATAGTTATGGCCAAAAAATGCAAATTGGGGTTTTTCCCGAATTCCCCCCAATTTAATTGCCAAAAAGGTTAAATTACGAATAGAAAAAATAAATTAAGGAAGGAGTTTAGTGTTCAACAAAAAAAAACTCACTAAAACTTCACGTTAAAAAAAGGGTTATATTAAAAGGCCTTGTTGAAAGACCTTTGGATTTTTGTTGGGAAAATAATTCTATTAAAAAAACCCACGGGTGTTTTTTAAAAAAACTAAAAATAACCTTATTATGTTTTATCATACCGCCAATTATCCAAGTATCCCCAACTTAAATAAAAAAATAGTGAATTTTATTCCCGTTTCCAAAATTCCCCCCTTTTTTTATTAAAACGTGTTTTTAAAATAGTGTTTTCCCCGCCTATAGTGAATTTAGGTGGAGTATATAATATTTTTGTTGTTTGTAATAAAATTAATTGGCCTTATTGACAATTTTCACCAACGCTGAAGGGAAACCCCTTTAAAAATATATTTGTTTAAAAAGAAAATTGGGGGACATTTAAAATTATTATATTATAATGGGTAAGTAAAATAATTTTTATGCCCAACCCCATTTTAAACTTTGCCCCTGATGTTTTTTTATGTCAGAAAGGTCCGTTATAAAACAAATGGGAACAAACTAGACTATAAATAAAAATATTTCAAAACCCCACATAAAATTGGGATTAACAGTTAACAAAAAACCCCAATGGTTTTTAAGGTTTTAAAAAATTTCGGGTTATATTATTTTGATTTAAAAGGGGTTTTTCCTTTAAAACAAATCGCCCATTTACGCCCAGTGAGGACAAAAAAATTAAAAAGGTGAAAAGTTTTAAAATTATGGAGTATCAATAAAACCACTTTTGTGAAAAAAAATATTACCACCAATGGGGAAAACAAATTAAAAAAAAAAATCCAAAAGGAGAACCCCAAAATAATTTGGGACAAAATTATTATAAAAAATCAGGTATTCACCCCCCATGCTTATAGGTAAACCCTATTAATGGGGGTAAAAATTAGGAGGTTTATGTTATTAAAAAGTAAACCTAACTTAAAATTAAAATATTAATACATAAGAAACACCAAGTTATTTTTTTAAAACCCACAAAAAACATTTTTTTTTTTTAGACAAAAAATAATATACTAGGAGGGCCTGTTTGTGTGGGGGTTAAAAATATTATTCCCGCAAAAAAAAAAAAATACTTAATAAAAAGTGGGGGTATTACATGATTTTTTAAAAAAGTAAAAAGACCTTACCATGTTTCAACAGGAATACGCTGGGCCCCCATATAAGAAAAAAAGCACCCGAAAAAAAAAAATAAAAAAACCGATTTAAAAAATCGAAAAGAAAAAAGGAATTAACCGCACATTAGTCACCAAATTAAAAAAAGCATAAAGGGTTTAAAAAAAAATACATTTTTTAATAAATAATTCAAAATCCCCCATCATTTTTTTTTTTTTATTACTAAAATAAAACTTTTTTAAAAAAAAAATCTCTAAAAACTTTTCCCCACCCACACTATTTACAAACGATAAATACATAAGTTCAAAAAGGGAAAACTCGCTAAGACCATAACCCGAAAAAGGCGAAGATAACCCCGAAAAATACAAAATCAAAAAATGACACCCACACACTAAAAATAAAGTATATTTTTTTTTATTCCCCGTAAATATTAAAAAGGATAATCAATCCGTGATGTATAATAAACGGCTTTTTTTTTGAATAAAGTCAAAAGTATGATAAAAAATAAACCAACCTGTTCCCACCCCCAATCACCGGGGTCACATAAAAAAAAAAAAAATTCCAAATACAAAAAACCCCCCTTGGGAAAAAAAAAATTGGTTTCAAATTTGAATTTTGTTTGTTTATTGCTTGTGGTACCCAAGTTATGAAAATAAACGGCGAGGCCCAACCACGGGATTTTTAATAAAAATACAAACCCTAAATTTTGGTATAATTTATTATGAAAACAAAAGTTTTATTTATTTTAAAAAAAAACGTTTATTCCTCTCGCCTTTATATACAAATTTAAAATTAAACATTTTTTTTTAATACTACCAAAAACAAATAAGAACTTTTTACGGCCGCCGCCTGTATGTTAAAGCATGAATTAAATAAATAACAAAAATTAATTTTAAGGAGTGGGTTATCACCAAAAAAAGGATTTGGGCACTAAAAAACTTCTAACGGGGGGGAAAGATTGTTTTCCCCCCCCTATTAAGAAAGGAGGGGTGGCCACCCCTATACCATGGGGAATGGTTTAAATTAAACCTCCCCATAATCCCCGGTTAAAGGTTTATTTTTAATAGATCACCCATTGGGCATGGGACCCCATATGAAATGGGCAAATATCCAAGAGAAAATTATTTAAGAAGTTTTAGGAAAAGTTAATCACCCCACCCCCGTTTTTTATGCCTTCCCCTTCAAAACCCCCCTATAAAACCTTAAAAGGTTACAATTCCCGGGGCCGTTAAAAACAGTAATATAATTGGAGCGAAAATATAACAAAAGGGGTGTAAAACACGCCCATAGTTAAAAATGTGAATCAATTTTGCAATTTCAAAGCAAAAGGGTGGGTTAATTATTGATTAAAAAAAAAATGAAATTAAGAAAAATTTAAAAAAAACATTGTTTTTATTCCATTCTTAATTTTATAGTGTTTAGTCCCGGGCATTACTGTTAAAATGGGGCCCTATAAAGTCGTTTCAAACTAATATAAAAAAATGGCGAGGTGTTTATAGGCTCCATACCACCCCGAAAAAGGTTTTTTCCACCCCCAAAAAAAAAAACCCCCACCCCTTAAAATAACCTAAAACGCCCCCCCCCGAAAAAAAATCAAAAAAACCAACCCAACCACGAATTTTTGATAACCCCCCCCAAAATTAACTCGCCCCCCTAAATAAATCCCCCCCCCCCAAAATAAATTTTAACCAATCCCAATTAATATTACAATTATTATTAGGCCCGAAAAATTTTTTTAAAAATTGGGGGGGGATTATGACCCATGATTTCCCCCAATCAAACTAATAAAAGCCAATAAAAAAAAAATAAAAATTCTTATAAAAGATATGTTTTCATAAATATAAAAGGTTAAACCCACATTTAAACCCAACCCACCTTTATTAAACCCAACTAGTTTCCCCATGTTTTAAAAACCTTTTAACCCTAAGGGGGTTAAAATATAAGGCTTAACACACAATTTGTGAATTTAAAATTAAGATCAAAAAAAAAAATAATTTTTTTTTAAAAAATTACCTATTAAATAAATAAAGGTGGCATTTTAGACATTCTCATTTGATAAGTTATAATGGTTTATTACCACCCCAATAAGTCGCTTTTTTTTAATAGAACTGAATACCAAATAAAATATTACAAATTTTTCCCCCCCCATTTCGCCCCCACCCTCTTCCCCCCCTTTTTTTCCATACAACCCCCAAAAAAAAAACCCCCCCCACGGCCCAACCATATAATTACCCCCCCACCCCAAAAAACTAATAAAAATCCAACCCTAAACTTTTTTGGGGGGGGGGAAAAAAAAGTTTCCTAAGTTTAATACAACCGCCCCTAAATACAACCAACGATACCCCCTTATAAAAAGGGTATTACCCACTAAAGGGGTTATGGGGTGCAAAGGGCCATTGTTTTGAGGGGTATATCCAATTCCAATTATAGGCCAAAAAAGATTTTTAATGATATGAAGAAAACGGATCAAGGAATTTTTAGGTATTTTTTTTTTAATGGAATACCCACCTAATTTCTAGGTTAATGAAAGCACCGTGGAAAGCCTTTTGTTTTTTTTTTGGGTTGATAATCTAAAAATCACGGAAAATTGTTTAAATAGAAAACGAACCCTTTATTTTTTTCAACCCCCCCCTACTCTAGGTTACCCTCATTTTTCCCCATTATTAACCAAAACGGTGTTGGGCCCACCTTTGTTTTTAAAATTCCCGTGTTATACGGTTTTTATTTTTAATCTTATGATTTATTTTTAATGTATTTTTAACATTAAAAAAACAAAAAAAAGCCCTCAAATAATCAACCCTTATGATAACCCTTGTGTGAAGCATTTAAACTTTGTATGAAAATAAAATGGAATTTTTTTTTTTTATTTTTTTCGGAAATTTTTATTTAATATCATAATTTAAATTAACACAACTTAATTTCCCTTAAAATGGGTCAAATTCATGAAAAAATCCCCCCCTTAAAAAAATTTAAATAATTGGAAATGTTTTTAAAAGGATTAAAAATAAAAAAAAGTTAGAATAATGTGTTTAAAATCCCTTATTTTTGAAAATTTAAAAGAAAAAAAATTAAAAAACATTGTTATGTTACAAAATTGTTAAGAAAAAATTTTATAAGGGGGATTTTTTTATATAATTGTTTTCCCCACATATAAACCCCCCAATTTTCCCACAGCAAACCCATATTGAATAATTAAGAAAAAAAAAATAATGGAAAAAGGTTTAAAGAAATGGTCGATTAACTTTGTTTTTATACGATGGACAATTTTAAAAACCCAAAAACTAAGGACTATGTGGAATTGTTTCATTTGAAACCCCTTTTTTATATAGTAAGTTTCACACCCCCAAAGCCACCCAAAGTTTTGCAAATGGTTTTGTTTTTAATTAACAAAGGATTTTTTTTTCTTGTTATTTAATGTAATAATACTTTAACTAAAAAAATCATTTAAAAAAAAAAAAAATAAAAATACAATTAAAAAAACCAAAGTTTTCCCCCCCCAATTAAAAGTTATGAAAAACCCCCACCCATTAGAATAATATTTACGTTAAGGGCGGGTTCCCCCTCCCAAAAAATAATCGAATTGGTGTGTTTTTTTTTGGGGGGGGATACAGTATCGGGTTTAATGGAAGAAAAAATGGATAGTATGTAAGGAAAGTTTTAATTTAACCCGGTCCCCTCTATCCAATGAACGTATTTCCCCATAAAGGATTATGAATAAATAAAAACCCTTCCCCCCGTAAAAAAAACACGGGGATTACTAATAACGAAAAAAAAAAAAAAGAAATACGGAATAGAAAAAATCAAGTTTACGAAACTTAAAAAAAATTCCCGGTTTTATTAAAAATTTTTGAAACTAATTTTTTTTTTTTATTTTAAAATATAGGGTAAACACTTTAAATTCCCCAAAATGTAAACCAGCAATCCTTATGATGTTTTTAAAAATAAAAAAAACAAGACAACTAAAAAAAAATAAATAATAATAAAATGTGTTTTGAATATTTAAACGTCAAATCGGTACCCCACAGCAAGAAAAGTCTTCCCCCAAGAAAAACCGCAAAAAACCTAATAAAAACCCCGTAAATAAAAAATTAACCTCCAAAGTTTTTTGACCCCCCCTTTTAAAATTTAAATAGGAAATAAAATGAAAAAATAAGAAGTAATTATTTTAGTTAAAAAAAAAACCCCTAATATAAACAAGTAATAAAAAACCCCCCCCCCTCATAAATTAAATCCCCCCCCCCCCATCCAACTGTGAAATTATTTAAATCCCATATTGTTAATAATAAAAAAATAATATACTCCCTCTTTTTCATTAAATTTACCATAAAACAAAGCCGTACTATCCCCGAAATGAAAAAAATAAACACTAGGCATAATCCGTGTAAAACCAAAAAAATAAAATTAAAAAAATGAAATATTGATAAAAAAAAACTATAAAAACTAAAGATAAAACCAACAAATAAGGACACATTAGGAAAAACGAAATATAGGGGTTAAAATTTTCACAAAAAAACGGATTTTAACAGAAGTTTTTTTAACCCACGCCCCGCCCAATTAAATATAGGCCCTAAAAAACCAACTAACAAAATTTTAGCATTTTTGAAATCATATAAAAGTATGTTAATAAAAAACCTATTCCCCAATCACCGCAAGACTAATATTTAAATAGATAAAAAAAGGGGTTAGTGAAAATTAGGTAAATAATTTTTGTAGGGATCAGCTCCCCTCGTCCCTGGTAACCTAAAACGAAAAGAAAACCGTTAAAACGTAAAAAGAAAACGCGCGAAAGCAAGAGACCCCGGCCATTTAATACAAACAGACCAAAAATGAATTCACTTATAGTACCAGGAAAAAGGTAAAAACAACTTTTATAACACGCCGGTTTTTTTCCCCCCCCCCCCCCCCAAAACACAAAAAGAATGTTTGTAGAAAATTATTTGTGCATTTTTTTTTTTTTTAGATCTCAGAAAAACAATTTATAAAAGTTCACTCCCCCGGGGGGAAATTAAAATGGCGAATAATAAAAAGGGATATAAGTTTGGATTGGGTTTTTATCCCCCCAATGTTGCCCAATAAAAATATAACAGGGGGAATCCACTCAAATATGGAAAGCCCACCTTTTACGGCGAAGGGCGTAATCCCAGGATGAAATTTGTATTGAATTTAAACGAATTACAAAGAAAAGGTAGGGTCCCCCCTAATAAACCCCCCACCCTTCTCGTACTAATTTGGTAATAACTCCTTGATAAAAAAAAAATTTAAATAATTAGCCCCCGAAACAGGACTTTTGTTGTCCAGACATGTAACATACTAAAATAGTGTACTATATGTTTTAAAATTTATGATTTTTAAAAAAAATTTTAAAAGTTTTAAACGTACCCCATTTAAAACCTTGTTAAAAAATACCAGGCCCTTATTTTTAAATAAAACCCAAGGTTTGGGGCCCCTTATATTCGCCCCATTTGTTGCCCCCACCCTCGAACGGGTTTGTTTTAAAATTTTCCCCCTGTTTGATGCATTTTATTAAACAAGCCGAATATGGTTATCCATTCCACAAGGATTAACGTTTTGGACCCCCCAAATAAAACCCCCCCACTTTTTTACCAGTTTGTTGTTAAAGAAAAAAAAAACACCCTGAAAATTTTGAAAAAACAAATATTAATAATAATTGATTTGGGGGGTGGCAAAACTAAGCTTTTTGTTTTGTTTTGAAAAATTAACAAAAATTATTTTGGGGTGAACCACCAAAAAGATTATGTTTGGAATAAAATAAAGTTAAAAAAATATTTTGGAATTAAATGGAGGGTTTGACCCACATAAGATTTTTTTGCGAAATTTTTTAAACCCCCTCCACCCCCCCCCCCCGCCCATTGAATGAACCCACCCCCCCCCAATTAAAAATATCTAGAAAACGAGTTTTAAAGAATTGGGCAAAATAACAAGGAGACGTATTGTGGAAAATACATTATGTGAAGGCGTCCCGGGCGAATGATAGACACAAAGCACTATTAGGGAAAAAAAACCCGTCCCCCCCGCGATATTGGTGTGATTAGGTAAATCAACGATCATAGGTATCGCGCATATTGACCAGTGACGTACATGGAATTGATGCGGGTTGAAACTACGGGGACATGGAAATAACGTCAAAAACCTGCTAAATAGCAAATCAAGTGATTGAAGGCCCCGCTGTCGTGTCATAGCATAGTTCAACAAAAAATACTGTTTTGTGATATGTTATGGCATTCGGTGTGGTTGAAACCTCACTTAAAACTTAGCGTGACCGTCAAAATTTAAAATCCCAAAAACCTAATGAAATCACGCAACAATTATTTTTGAACGATTTTATTAATAGGGCAATGTTAGTCCACCCCCCACGCCACCAAAGGGGGAAGGTCATAAGGCACGATCGCACTAGTGGGGACATTAATATTTTTAATTTTTTGCATTGGATTGGTGTTTTGGAATGCACTGAAAAAGACTTAGGAGCCACATTTTTTTGTGGAAACTAAGTCTCCTTTTTTTGTAACTATTAAATACTGAACAAAAAAATATAGGGGCTATAACGCTTATAGTAACATGTACCGTTTTTATTTAAAAATTCCGTAAAATGTTATTTCATTTTTAAACGACTTTTTGTGTCCTTCTAAATTATCTGTGCTGATGATCACAAAGTAACATGCCCGGATCCTAATTCCGCTGCGACCATTTTGTGGGGTGTTACAAATAGGAATCAAAGCCAAGGTTATAGAGAAAAATGTTTTTGCTGGACTATAACCATTTTTCAAACATTGCATACATACAAAAGGAGGTTTTAACGGGGTATTCATGTACTAGTTATTGCATTAGTCGGTTAGGCTATATACATGCATAATTAATATACGTGTTTATAATATATTACGTATATAAGGATAATAGTCTTATATTAATATACTTATATAAGTCACTTTTGATTTTTTAGTTTCGAGCATGTCAGATTCGGAAGATTCTACGGTCACGTATACTGAGATACCCAACCCTTATGAGGACCCATCAGACATGGGGTCACCAGGAGTCGAGGGACCTATTTTTCAGGATCCACCATCTCCAGATTATGTGCCTGGCCCTAAGGAGCCAGAGCAGGCACCACCTTCACCCATCTATGTACCATTTGTTCCGGAGCCTGTTTACCCGGAGTTCTTACTAGGGGATGATGAGGTATTCCCGGCTGAGGAGCAGACAATGCCTGCTGCTGACTCACCTACTCATCAGTCACCAGGGTATATACCAGAGTCCGACCCTGAGGAGGACCTAGAGGAGGATGACGAGGAGGATCCTGAGGAGGATCCAGTCGACTATCCTGCTGACAGAGGAGATGACGATGATGATGATGCAGAGGAGGAGGAACACTTAGCTCCTGCTGACCCTGCAGCTGTTGCTTATTCAGTTGACCAGGACCTATACCTTGCTTATCGCGTCACGGCTAGGATGTCCATCCGACCCTAGGCGCCAGCACCATTCCTCTCCGAGGAAGTTGCTGAGAGATTGTTAGCCTTACATACTCCACCACCATTACCTTTCTCTCCATACTCATCACCACTTCCTCAGATACCCTCTCCGCCATTACCTATACCACCACCACCACTTAATGGCCCTACATATGTTGAGGGATCTCTAGGATCCTGAGCTGCTGGGATTAGACAGAGAGATGAACTACCATCTTTGATTCATGAGACTGAGATGCCTGAGATGTGGTTACCGCTTCGTAAGAGGCTGTGTCGTACTACTCCTGGTCCTGGATACGAGGTCGGGGAGAGTTCGGCAGCTGGTACTGCTAGGCAGGTTGGACCTACCACAGCTAGGGCAAACCTTTATAGATTTGCTGAGATGTTAGATGCCGCTCCAGGATGCAGGATGTCTAGAGAGTTAGGCTATGGTATTAGGGATACATGGGATGACCTTGTAGGATCCATCCAGGAGATTGCACCGACCACCCTAGATGGGGTCAATCAGAGAGTTATTGAGTTATCTACTACTGTTGACTAAGAGGATGAGATCATATATTCTCAGCTGGATGATGCACGATATGACCGAGCTCTACTTAGAGCCCGAGTCAACATGTTGGATGATAGAGCCCTTCACAGACGCACGTGCCCTTCTGAGTAAGAGGAGGCCAGATTATCTCGTGCCGCTTGGGCACGGTCGATGGATGCCTGCGATCAGGTACATTCTGAGGGCATATCACTGCGGACTACGGTCATGGCTCAGCAGTCTGAGATCACTGAGTTGCAGGCAGCAGACCGTAGGAGGCAGGCGGTGATTACAGATCTGCTGAAAGCAGACTATCGGAGGCAGAGGCAGTTAGTAGAGACCCTAAAGATAGTGAAGAGCCTCAAGGCTCAGATGACCGAGCTACAGAGACAGCAGGGACCTGCTAAGGATCCTGCAGAGCCAGAGCTACCAGAGGAGGCCAGTAGCAGTACTTAGACTGGGTTATGATTGTAGCTACTGTACAGTCTGTTAAGTATTATGGTTATTCCAGCTAGCAGACGTATAGATCTTTGTTTTTGTCCCTAGCTACTCTTTTAGATCTTTTTTGTTCATGTATCGTCTACTTTGTACAGCCAACTAATATTACGAGTATATCTCGGCTAGATGGCTTTAGATTATTTTGTCTTGTAACTAATTGTTTGTGATCGTTTGTATTTATAACCATCATGTATTATTTTCCCAATTATATATGTAAAGGATGTTATTTTTTTATATGAAATCGAAATTTATTATGAATGAATTCGATTTGTTTAATTTCAATACTGTATGTATTCCCATGTGTTGTGATCTCGTTTTATTCATTATGTATACATCGGGTTATGGTTAAGATTTTGAAATCTAACGGGTGTTATGTTTTCTTGTGATTTAAGAAAATGGCACCAAGAGGAAGGCCCACAAGAACCACGAGGTCAAGGCCAGTCACCGCGACTCCCCCACCAGTCACCACAACTCCCCCACCAGTCACCACAACTCCCCCACCAGTCACCACAACTCCCCGACCAGTCACCAACATCTCCCCCCCAGTCACAGAAACCTACCAGCCGGGGGGGGGGGGGGGGGACCAACCACTTCGGTCCACTGTAGCCCAACTAAATTCACAGGCCATGATCGACGAGGGTGTCACTGCTGTGTTGGCGGCACGTGCTACGACCCGAAATGGCGACGATAGCCATACCTCGGGAACAGGGGTGAGAAGGAATGAACGCACTGTTCGGGAGTGCACATATCAAGACTTCATGAAATGTCAACCCTTATTCTTCAGGGGTACAGAAGGAGCGGTCAACTTGACCCAGTGGTTTGAGAGGATGGAAACCGTGTTTCGCATAAGTAACTGCACTGTGGAGAATCAAGTGAAGTTTGCCACTTGTACTCTTATGGGAACTGCTCTAACATGGTGGAACTCACATTAGACAGTGTGACTAATGAGGTGGCATATGCAATGACGTGGTCTGACTTGAAGAAGAAGATGACAACTAAATATTGTCCGAGGAATGAAATCAAGAAGATTGAAGCAGAGTTGTGGAACCTAAAAGTAAAAGGCACCGATGTGGTAGCTTACAACCAACGATTCCAGGAGCTAGCATTGCTGTGTGACAGGATGTTCCCTGAAGAAACTGACAAAATTGAAAGATATGTCGGTGGGATGCCCGACCCGATTTACTCAAGTGTTGTGGCATCGAAGCCAAAGACCATGCAGGAGGCTATTGAGATGGCAACTGAATTGATAGATAGGAGAAATAACACTCTTGCTGAGAGACAGGCAGAAAACAAGAGGAAGTTTGAAGAGACTCCTCGATATAACCAAAACCAACAACCAAACAAAAGGCAGAACACAGGCAGGGCTTATGCTGCCGTGAACGGTGACAAGAAATCGTACGAAGGGACTAAACCTCTATGTCCCAAGTGTAACTTCAACCATTACGGTCCTTGTACACCAAAATGCACTAACTGCAAGAAGCTTGGCCACCTGGCCAAGGACTGTAGGAGCCGGCCTGCAACTGCAAATAACAACAACAACCGCAACAACAATAACAACAACAACCGTAACAACAACAACCCAAGAGCCCAAGGGGCAAATACCAATGCCATCGTTTGCTTTGAGTGCGGGGCTCCAGGCCACTTCAGGAACAACTGCCCCCAGTGGAAGAACAAGAATCAGGGAAATGGTAACGGTGTAGCCAGGGCTTATGCAGTGGGAGTTGCAGGGCAAAACCCAGACAATAACGTTGTGACGGGTACGTTTCTCCTAAACAACCGTTGTGCTTCCATTTTATTTGATACTGGTGCAGATAGAAGTTTCGTGTCTACTCAATTTAGTGCTTTGATTATATAGCCCCCACTACATTAATCAGGGTTATACAGTTAAAAAAGAAAAAAAAAAAAAAAAGAATTAGCTCATGGTATAATAATTTGGGTAAATACGTCTTACTGTGGTTTTGCCCTTAAATTTCTGAACCATCCCGCTTCACGTCGACTAATGCCTGTAAAAGGGTACTTATGACGCATAATTGGCATGACTGGTTGACGAAATACTAGGCCGTAAATGACTGTGCTAGAGAAGAACGTTCGTATTCCTTTTGGAAGCGAAATCTTAATTTTTCATGGCGCCAAAGTAGAAATAAACGCTGGACTCGATAAATAATCATCTCCTGCACCAGGCCCCCAAAGTATCTGCTTCAAAGATGTCACCTCTTTTGGCAACATATTTACCCAAGGAACTGGAGACGAAGTCGAAGAAGAAGCAACTACAAGATGTACGATCGTCAAAAATTTTCCCGAAGTATTTCCCGAGGACTTGCCAGGCCTTCCACCTACCAGACAAGTGGAATTTCACATCGATCTAGAACCCGTGCTACACCCTTTAGCACACGGGCACCTTATCGATGCCCCATCAGAAATGAAGAATTGGCGATCAACTACAAGAGCTTTCCGACAAAGGCTTTATAAGACCTAGTTCGTCACCATGGGGAGCTCCAGTTCTATTCGTCAAGAAGAAAGATGGATCGTTACGGATGTGCATAGATTATCGGGAACTAAACAAACTAACGGTGAAGAACCGTTATCCGCTACCAAGAATTGATGACTTATTTGACCAACTTCAAGGGTCGAGTGTCTACTCGAAGATCGACCTAAGGTCAGGTTATCACCAATTGAGGGTTCGAGAAGAAGACATCTCAAAGACTGCCTTCAGAACTCGATATGGACATTATGAATTCCATGTCATGCATTGGTTTGACCAACGCAACGCCTGTGTTTATTGACCTTCAAGAAGCCGAGTGTTCAAACATTTCTGGACAAATTTCCGTAATTTGTCTTTATTACGATATTTGATCTTTTCCAAGAGCAAGCAAGAGCACGTAGAGCAATCTGAAGATAATATTGAGTAGTTGAAGAAAGAGGGTTGTAGCAAAAATTTCGCAGTGTGAATTGTTGGGATCCCAAGTAACGTTCCTCGGTCACGTGATTGATAATAAAGGCATTCATGTGGATCCAGCCAAGATCGAATCCGTTAAAGATTGGGCATCTCCTAAGACACCAACGGAGATTCGTCAGTTTTTAGGTCTTGCTGGGTATTATCGACGATTCATTAAAGGGTGACAAACAAGAAGCAGTGTTCCAGTTATTGAAGCAGAAGTTGTGTAGTGCACCAATTTTGGCTTTACCCGAACAAAGTGAAGATTTTATCGTATACTGCGATGCTTCGATCAAGGGTTTGGGCGCTATGTTGATGCAAAGGGAAAAGGTTATTTCT
>BQNB010003044.1:0-15356 GCA_026074375.1 Tanacetum coccineum
GGTTTTCCTTGATCCGTGTTACTGTTAAAGATAGGTAACTGTATTATTCTATTCAAATAATATTGAGGATTGGTGGAAACGTTTAATGATAAAACCTTGTTTGATAATATATTGTTCTTTATTATTCCGCTACATATTTATATTTTCTATAAAACATATCCTAGATGGGCTTAAACGATCTTCACATATTATAAAGCCCTTGTCAGAAAGTTCTTTCAGTTGCTCCGACAACTCTTTCATTTCGAAAGGCGCCAATCGATAAGGTACCCGTGCTACGGGTGCATCACCAGGTATCAAATCGATTTAAAATTCCACTTGTCGAGTCGGTGGAAGACCCGACAAATCCTCAGGAAATACTTTAGGAAAATTTCGAATGATCGGTACATCCTCAAGTAGCTTCTTCTCCGACTTGTCTTCAATCTCCTTTGTAGTAACATGTGCTAAAACGATAGGACATCCTTTTAGCATGTACTTTTGTGTTTTAGTGCACGAGATGATGTTCAAACGAGTCTCGTTTCCCTGGTTACTTCCGTCACCGTGAACGATTAGAGTTTCATTTCCCCAGGGGATGCGAATGGTCTTCTTGGCACACATAATGATCGCTTGGTACTTTGCCAGCCAATCCATACCAATTATAGCGTCGAAACTACCAAGTTCTATGGGCATTAAGTCTATGTTAAATAGGTGGTTCAAGAAGTTTAATGTAGAACCACTAAGGATAGTGTTTAACCTAATTACTCTCCCGTTGGCTAGTTCAACGTCATAATAGTAATCTAATGCAGTTGGTATGATATCAATTTGGGAGCTAAATGCAGCAGACACAAAGCTTCTATCGGCACCAGTATCAAATAAGACAGAAGCATAGCGGTTGTTTAGAAGGAACGTACCTGTCACGATGTTGGATTCGGGGTTTGTCCCTGCACGGCCTACCACATACACTTTCGCTGGAGCATTGCCATTTCCAGCTTGGTTACAACGGTTGTTGTTTTTCAACTTTGGACAATCCCTCTTGAAGTGTCCCTAGGCTCCACATTCATAGCAAGTGGGTTTCTGACCTGTTCTAGTGCCCCTTTGGTTGTTAGCAGTGTTGGCATTGGCGGTACTCCTACAGTCACGGGCCAGATGGCCAACTCGGTTGCACTTGTGGCATTTGGGAGCACATGGACCATTGTGGTGATAATTGCATTTAGCGCATAGGGGTTTAGATCCCCCATATGGCTTCTTCTCTCTAGATATCGCAGTGTAAGCCCTGCCGGTGTTCTGCCTCTTGTTTTCCTGTCGTTGTTGTGGTTGCTGGTGGTTATCATCTTGCTTTCTCTTGTTCTTTGTCTGACGTTCAGCAAAAGTGCGGATTTTCTTATCCATCAACTTAGTTGCTATTTCAATTGCCTCTTGCATTGTCTTAGGCTTTGATGCTACTACACTTCTGTGGATCATGTCGGGTAAACCACCGACATATCTCTCAATCTTGTTAGACTCTTCAGGAAACATTCTAACACACAGCAATGCTAGCTCCTGAAAACATTGGTTGTACCCTATCACGTCGGTACCTTTCACTTTTAAATTCCACAACTCAGCCTCCAGTTTCTTAATTTCGACCCTCGGGTAGTACTTGTCAGTTATCTTCTTTTTTAGGTCTGTCCAAGTCATTGCATATGCAACATCATGACCAACAGTCCTAACATGAGAGTTCTACCACGTTAGTGCACCTGCAACAAGGGTACAAGTGGAAAACTTGATTTGTTTCTCCACCGAGCAGTTGCTTATACTAAACACAATTTCAATTTTCTCAACCCATTGAATCAATTTGACAACTCCTTCCATGCCTTTAAAATTCAAAGGTTGTCACTTCATGAAGTCTGGGTAAGTGCACTCTCTAGCAACTCGTTCCGTCCTTCTAACACCTATTCTCGAAACATGGCTGTCATCGCCATTCGTGCTTCTGTTAGCATCACGTGCTGCCAAAGCGGTAGTAACGCCTTGGTCAATCATTTCCTGAAGCTGGGCATTAGTGACAGTTGGGGTGGTGGTTGTTTATGGGGCTGTGTTTGACCTCATGGCCCTTTTTGGTGCCATTTTCTTCAATCACAAGAAAATATAATACCCGTTAAATTTCACAAAATCATAACCATGACATGACATATACACAATAAGTAAAGAGAGATCACAACACACAGTGAAATATACAACTGAATTATAATCAACAAAGATATAACCAAATCGACATTCATTCATAATAAATTCGATTACAGACATGACATAATACTACCATTCCATATATAATTGGAAAACATACATGATTGGTTCAGATACAAAATGATCACAACGATTAGGTTACAAGATAAAATATACAACCTAAAGCCATACTAGCCAGGAGTTACCCTTTATACTCAGTAGGCTGTACAAAATAACTAGCCATAACATGATCTATGAATTGTTACCAGCCTCCCCTGGTGCATCTGGCTGTGCCGGACCTTTAGATGGTCCCTGTTGTCTCTGAAATGCTGTCATCTGTGTCTGTAGTGCCTTTAGCAATTTTAGTGCCTCAATGAACTGTGCCTGTCTCCTGTGATTCGCTACCAGCCACTTTGTAATCGTCGCCTGTCTCCTACGGTCCGCTGCCTGCAACTCTGTAATCATGGCCTGCAAACCCAATACAGTAGTACGCAGTGACATAACCTCTGAACGTGCAAGATCACTAGCGTCCATGGATTTTCCCCAAGCCTCTCGAGACATCCTGGCCTCTTTCTCCATCAGTAGAGCTGTACGAGCATGTGCACGCCTATCCCTATATAGCATGTTGAGCCGACCAACCATCAGCTGTCGCTCAGTCTGCTCATCATCCAACCTTACATAGATCTCGTATGTGTCTTGCCTAACCCTAGTGGCAAACTCTGTCATCCGTCGACCCAACTCTATGTCATCAGTCGCTGGTGCCCCTGACATGTCTACCAGCATCTCATCCCAAGTGTCAATGATCCCATAACCGACATCTCTCTATAGATCCTGCATAATCTCCCTGTCCATAGTGGCAACAAAACAATAGTCCGCCCTAAACCTCTAGGAGGTAAGCAGTGGGGGTAAGACAGCTTTTTTTCCTACTGCCTCAATATCACAGACCTAAGACATACTAACCCATCTTTCCGAGTAGTAAGGTAACCTTGGGTTTGTCTGCTCTACGGTTAGTAGAGAGTAGATGCAAAGGTGTGATGAAGTAGGTAGTGGTATGGGTAAAAGTGGTGGTGTCCCCGATATGGTGCATCTGATATGGTGTGAAGAGTAAAGACGTGTGGTGGTACTGGAAATGAATGGGAAGTAGATAGGGCCACAGCTCTCAACCGATTCATCGCAGCTCGAAAAACCCAACGATAAATAGACTAGTAGGTGGTGGAGATGATACAGTAAGGGTGAGTGAGAAGTATCAAAGGGTAGTGGAGGAGAAGGAATCTGAGGCAATGGTGATGACCATGGGGAAAATGGTGATGGTGGTGGAGTAGGTATAGCAAGGAGTCTGGCAACCTTCGTATCAGACCAAAATGGTGTAGGAGTCTTATCTCGGATCAATATCCTAGTAGTAACTCGGTATGCAGGATGTGGTGGTGGTGTGGCCGCAAACTCGTCATTTTTTTGATTGTCCTTCTTTTTTGTTTTGTCTCAAATAAGACAGCTATCTCCTCAGCATGTGGGGCATGATCAACAGCTGGTAAAGCAACAGCTATAGAACCGACAAGAGCTGGGTGCTCCTCCTCCTCCTTATCCCCCTTAATATCAACATCCTCGTCATCCTCGTCCTCATCGGATGACTCATCCTCATTATCGCCATCGTCTCCTCCATCGACAGGATAATCAGCAGGATCCTCCTCAGGGTCCTCATCATCATCCTCTTCTGGATCCTCCCCAGGATCTGACTCAGGAACATAGCCTGGTGAATCAGCAGTATGTGAGACAATAGCAAATAGGGGCTGCTCCTCAGCTGGGAGTACCTTATCCTCTGGTGGCATGAACTTTGGATAAACCTGCTCTGGAACAAAGTCTGGTGAACGTGGGTACTCAGGACCCGCACGTAATCAGGAGATAGCAGGGCTTGAAAAGCAGCTACCACATATGCATTGGATCCTCTGGCATCACGGGTGGTCCATCGACCCCTGGAGATCTGATGTCTGACAATCCTCCAAATGGACTGGACACAGCAGTGTACGTAACCGTGGAATCCTCAGAATCCGACATGACTGTATCTGAAAATCCAAAATATCTTATATTAGTATTTAATATAAGACTCTTATAGTAATATACATTTATAACATAACATGTATATCAATCCTAAATGCATCTAGTCTAATAAACTAATGCAACAACTAATGTAGGTATGTATGTCCCGTGAAAATCCCCTTGTAATAAAGCAATGTTTGAAAATGGTTATAGTCCAGCAAAAACATTTGACCTGGTTCTCTATAACCTTGGCTCTTGATACCAATCTGTAACACCCCCAAATTGGGTCGCAGCGGAATATGGGTTAGGGGTGGTACTTCATAGATCAATAACACAAGATATATATAAGAACGACCATTAAAAGCCGTTTAAAACTGATACATTGGATTTAACAAATTGTTTGTTACAAAAGCCCGAAGCTTCACTTGTTTACTTGTTCAAAATACAAAGATTTCTAGCCCATAACAGATATACAAAATGTAATGTGACAAAATCTTTAATGCATGACATCCAAATCAAAACCACCAATGTATCCCTTGCACCTCGTGCCTTATTGATCCCCTGAAAAACATTGCTTAAAACGTCAACATATTGTTGAGTGAATTCATAGGTTTATAAAATGTATAATGTAGGACCGCAAGATTTCCCCATGATAATGCAACAGATGCAAACATCATAAAATGTAATTACGTTTTCCTAAGCTCATGACACTGAAGCTCGACATGTATGAAATGCAATATAAATTGCCAACATTGCCCGTGATGATGTTCTAACCCGCAACATCCTATGTCCGACATGGTATACGTTCGTTGTCCGGCAAACCGGCACAGTGAGCATGACTCACCCGAACGGGGATGTCAATCCCAAATAGATCTATTTATAACATTCGCGCTCACAACAGTAATTGACAGTTCATGATAATGGGCACAGATGGGTTATCGCTACTTAGGAAAACACGTAATCGTAATGTGAAATGTCCACTTGCGTCCAATTGTAAAACATGCATCACCCCAAAACTTGTAAATCATTAAAATGTAAAACGTAGAGCTATGAACTCACCTTGAGTTAATGTAATCCAAATACAACAGAAAATGTGTCACGGAAATGACGGAATGCAACCTAATTAAACGTAGGTCGTATAAGTACTAAGCACATTGAATAACTAATGCCATATATAATTCTATATAGCTACATCACCATCTAATCGTGTTTGTGAAAACATATTTATAAAGTTAAAACGTTTATAAATGTCTCAATAGTAAAAACGACGCAATTTCTTCGTTTTAAGCCCGTTTCTTACGTTTCTTATGTCCATGCTTTCGCATATAGACGAGTTATCAAAATATTACATTTTCATATTCTTGACCTACTGGTGAACAGTATTTTTACTGTTCATAACAGTTTATAAAATTATTTTTATAGATTTAGTTATCGCAAAACCCTTAAATGTCGTATTTTATCCGTTATAGCTCCGTTTTTAGCGATTCTTTCGAGCACGTCTTTGTTATTAAAAGTTCTTATCATATTAATGGTGTTTTTAAAATGTTCATGTCTGAGATGAACAGTAACTTTTATAAAAGTATTTTTATACATTTAAGTATATAAACTCGCGTAATTCATAACTCCTTCGTTATTGATCAAAAAATTACGATTCTTATTGTTTTGGAATCCTAAAAATATGTGTGATCTGAGTAAAATAATAAACTTTATATATCAGAAGCATTTTATAACTCTTTTTTATAAAATTTCTTTTATAAAACCATTTATTAACGTATAACTTGTAAACTAAGTATCTTCTTCGTTATTAATCAGTTTTTCTAGTTTCTTTCCTTTTTGGAATCCTTATGAGATGTAGTATTTTATAAAAATATAAAATAAAAAAGTTAAATTCGAATTCTAAACAGCAAGTTTTGAAGTTTTATTTAAAAACATGTTTAAGCTTATTTTTATAACTTTTAAGCTTAACCACTTTGTTACAAGTCCATTACAATACTTATCATCACATGTCTTACATCCTTAGGGTCCCTAATTCATCATTTGTCCATATATTGTCCAAGAATCACAAGATCCAAATGTGTACACACTTATTTATCCATGAACTTTCATAAGTATACTTTTTAGTTAACTTGTTTACATATACTTTTTATGCATAACTAAAACTTGTACATTGCTTATACTTCCATTATAACATGATAGGAACATTCATACAACATATATAAAAGTTTACCAAATCATAAACCAGTGTAAAAATCCATTTTTACAAGTGAACATGTTCTTAAATGGTGATTAACTACATAAACATCATATATGCATAAAATTACAAAAGTAAAGAGGTTAAGAGTTTTAGGTAACCTTAATATGAAGTGTAGTGATAAAAAAAGTGATCTAACCTTTGTTTAGAAACCAAACCCTAGCTTACAACCCTTGAAAACCCTAATTCCAAATGAAACCCTAATCTTGCTTTTCCTTGGTATGACACTTATAAACCTTAAACTAAACCTTCAAATCACCTTAGGTTATCTTAGATATCATGTAGGAATGTGTGTAAGTATTGTAAATAAGATTTTATGGATTGTGTATCTATGTTTAAGTTTGGCTGTGGGTTTGAGTGGGAGAGACAAGAGAATTATGTGAAATTTTCTTATGCAAATGAAGTGTATGAGTTTACTTACTAGTTGCTTTTGTTATATTATTTGGACTAGTTAAATATGGTATAGGAAGTCTTTAGACACAAGTGAGGGTTTTAGGGAAATAGTGGTCAAGTTACTATTAGGACTAGTAAGAAAATTAAGCCCTTGGTTCCTAAAAGTAGAGAACATCCCATGAAATTTAGGAATGGTGTTTTGTAGATATTTCTTTGTATTTCTCTCTATGAATCCGGCCATATAAGCTCATATATAACGTATTTATGAAATTTTTTAAGTATTGGGTATAATTGTGGGTATTTGTTGAAGCGTAGAAAAGTTTTGGTGATTTCGGAAATGCCTAAACGTATTTTATCGCGAAACGTAAACACTTTACGCAACCAATAAAAATAAAATGAACAAAGTTAATAATTATCCTCAAAATAATTACTTAACACTTTCTTGATGTAAATATTTAATTGTTTGATGCCCGTTTACATTGAACGATAATTTTTAGCTTACGCAATTTAATTTAACGTTTACGATTTAAAAGCAAACGCGTACAATACTAAAAATAAGTAGTGAATTTATTGACATTGTAAATGACCCTAAAACACGAGGTGTTATAGTCTCCCCTCGTTAAGTGGGCCTTGTCCTCAAGGCTTAAGACGTGGCACTTGACGACGATGCGGTCTTTGTGAAGAGGTGTGGATATTTCTTTCGGAATTGATCTTCACGTTCCTAAGTGAACTCAGGACCTCTCCTGGAGTTCCATCGAACCTTGATTATTGGAATGTGGCTTCGCTTCCACCGTTTGACTTCTTGATCCATGATCTCTATAGGTTCCTCGACAAACTAAAGCTTGTCATCAAAGTGAAGTCCATCCAACGGAACAGCTAATGGTTCATTGGCATAACACTTCTTTAAGTTGGATACATGAAACGTATTGTGAACCCTGCTCGGCTCTTCAGGAAGCTCAAGCTTGTAAGCAACGTCTCTAACCCTTTCCAACACCTTGAAAGGTCCAACATATCTGGGGTTTAGCTTCCCCCGTTTGCCAAAACGTACGACCCCTTTCCAAGGTGAAACTTTAAGCATAACTTTATCCCCAACTTGGAATTCCATCATCTTACGCTTTAAATCGGCGTAACTCTTTTGCCTATCGCGGGCGGCTTGCATCCTTTGCTTGATCTGGATGATCTTCTTTGTTGTTTCTTAAACTATTTCTGGACCAGTGAGTTGCACTTGTCCAACCTCGACCCAACACACAGGTGAACGACATTTTCGACCGTAAAGTGCTTCAAATGGTGCAGTCTTGATGCTAGCGTAATAGATATTGTTATACGAGAACTCGACTAATGGCAAGTGGTTAACCTAACCCTTTCCAAAGTCGATCACACAGGCACGCAGCATATCCTCGAGAGTTTGAATAGTCCTCTTGCTTTTTCCGTCAGTCTGTGGATGATATGCAGATGTCCAAGTTAGTACCCAAAGATTTCTGAAGTAACCTCTAGAAATGTGATGCGGATCTAGGGTCATGATCACAAATAATTGAGACAGGGAGGTACATTCTTTCCAGTTTCTCTAGGGGATCAGTTTCCCTCATCAGTACAAAGATTGTAGACTTAGAGAGTCGGTCGACAATCACCTAAATGGTGTCGTAGCCTTGTGACGACTTAGGAAGCTTCGTGACAAAATCTATAGTGATGTTGTCCCACTTCCATTGAGGTATATCGGGTTATACCAATAATCCTGATGGCCTTTGGTGCTCGGCCTTGACTTTAGCACACGTCAGACATTTGCTAACATAGGTGGCGATGTTGGCCTTTATATTGGGCTACCAATATAGCTTCTTCATATCCTGATACATTTTGTCAGACCCCGGATGAATAGAGTATTTTGACTTGTAGGACTCGTGCATGATCACAGTCTTCAAATCACCATAACATGGCAACCAACTCCTTCCATTGAAGCATAAAGTTCCATCCGCACGGGGTTCCAACTTTTCCGTTCTAAATTTCTCCGGATCCTTAGAATTTTCAAGCAACATACCTCCAACATCTTCGTTCTTGATGTTCTCTGGTTTTCGTGCTTTAGTCTTAGCATTCAGGATTTGTTTAGGAAGATCCAAGCCAATAGTCATCACTAAGGCTCGAACTCTTAATGGTTTACTCCACTCCTTCCTGCTCAAAGCATCAGCAACAACATTCGCTTTCCCTGGGTGGTAACGAATCTCACAGTCGTAATCACTTAGCAGTTCTAACCAACGACGCTGCCTCATATTCAGCTCCTTTTGATTAAGAATGTGTTGTAGACTCTTGTGATCCGTGAACACCGTATACTTGGTTCTGTACAAATAGTATCTCCCATAAGTTTCAGGAAAACCAACGATCCAAGTTCTAAATCATGAGTTGTATAGTTCTTCTCATGAATTTTTAATTGGCGTGATGCATAAGAAATTAATTTTTCTCTTTGCATTAATATAGCACCCAATCCCTTATGTGACGCATCACAATAGACTATCAAATCTTCGCTTCCCTCAGGTAAAGCCAGAATTGACGTACTGCATAACTTATGCTTTAATAACTGGAAGGCGGCTTCCTACTTGTCTCCTCAATCAAACTTAACTCCTTTATGAGTAAGCTTGGTCATTGACTTAGAAGTCTTTGAAAATCCTTTGATGAATTCTTCCGTAGATAACCAGCAAGACATAAGAAATTGGCGAATCTCGTTGGCGTTTAGTGGGATTCCCAGTCCTTTATGGATTTGATTTTAGCGGGGTCCATGTGAATTCCTTGACTATCAATCATATGACAGAGAAATTGTACCTTAGGAATCCGAAATTCACATTTAGAGAACTTAGCATACAACTTCTCTTTCTTAAGTAATTCCAAAACTGCCTTAAGATGTTCTTTATGCTCCTCGTGTTCTGGTGAAGATAAGGATATGTCATGAGAACAATCATAAAATATATCCATAAATCGGCCTTGCCAAGTGGTTTTAAGATCCATAATACCGCTGGTTAGTTCGTCAAGCCAAATGGCATAACTTGGAACTCGTAATGACCATACCGAGTTTTGAATTCGTTTTTTGGAATATCATCTTACCGACTCGAAGCTGGGTGATAACCTGTCGAGGTCTATCTTAGAATAAACCACTGGACCCTTGTAGTTTGGATCAAAAATCATCGATCCTTGGGAGGGATAACGATTCTTCACTTTCAGGCTTGTTCAGTTTTTGAATAGTCGATGCACATTCGAAACGATCCATCCTTCTTCTTGACAAACAAGACTGGAGCTCCCCAGGGTGAGGAACTGGGTCTTATAAAGCCCTTGTCAGATAGTTCTTTCAGTTGCTCTGACAACTCTTTCATTTCAGAAGGTGCCAATCGATAAGGTGCCGGGCTACAAGTGCAGCACTAGGTATCAGATCGATTTGAAATTCCACTTGTCGAGTCGGAGGAAGACCGGCAAGTCTCAGGGAATACATCAGCGAAAATTTTTCAAAAACTATCGGTACGTCCTCAAGTTGCTTCTTCTCCGACTTGTCTTCCGTCTCCTTTGTAGTAACGTTTTCCAAAAAGACTGGACATCCTTTTAGCATGTATTCTTGTGTTTTAGTGTACGAGATAATGTGTAGACGAGCCTCGTTTCCCCGGTTGCTTCCGTCACCGTAATATTTCGGTTTACATTTCCCCAGTGGATACGAACAATCTTCTGGATCACACGATGATTGCTTGGTACTTTTACCAACCCATTAATTACCAATTATAGCGTCGAAATACCAGTTCTACGGCATTAAGTCTATGTTGAGATGGGTGGTTTATGAATGTTGTATGTAAACCCTAAGGACTAGGTGTTCACCCAAATTATTCTCTCGTCGGATTAGTTTAAAAATTGGGGTTTCCCCCAATAATAGTGATCTAATGCAATCGTGTGATATCAATTTGGGAGCTAAATGCAGTAGACACAAAACTCCTATCGGCACCAGTATCGAATAAGATAGAAGCATAACGGTTGTTTAGAAGGAACGTACCCGTCACGACGTTGGAGTCTGGGTTTGTCCCCGCATGCCCTACCGTTTGGCTAGAGTATTGCCACCTCTAACTTGGTTACCACGGTTGTTGTTGTTCTTCAGCTTTGGACATTCCCTCTTAAAATGTCCCTGAACTCTACACTCATAGCAAGTAGGCTTCTGACCCGACCTTGTGCCCTTCTGGTTGTTAGCATTGTTGGCATTTGCCGTACTCCTACAGTAAGGCAAATGGGCCACTTTGTTGCATTTGTTAATTGGGAGCTCTTGGACCATCGTGGTGATTAGTTTCATTTTAGCATAGGGGTTTAGATCTCCATATTTTTTCTTTTCACCAATCCTGCAGTATAAGCCATGCCACTGTTCTATACAAACTCTTGTTATGTGTTGTTGTTGTTGTTGTTGGTTTGAGTGTTTCCTTGAGGTGCCCTCAAATTCCTTTTACTCTATGTTCTAGCGTTCAGAACAAAAAGTGCGAATTTTTTAGCCATTAGCTCGGTTGCGATTTCAACTGCATCTTGCATTTGTGTCTTTAGTTTGTGACGGCCACTACACTCAATGAATCATGTCGAGGAAGACCACCGTAATATTTTTCTCATTGTATTTTGATTATTCGGGATAACTCCTCTCGCTCAATAAAGCCAATTCCTGAAAGCGTTGAGGTTTAAACTTGTAAAGTCAGTATACCCTTGCCTTCAGATCCCCAAATCTCCATTTCCAGTTTCTTGATTTCATTTTGAGGACAATATTTGTCAGTCATCATTTTCATGAGTGTTTTCCAAGGCATACCGTAAGCGGCATCATGACCGACTGTCTTGACATGGGTGTTCCACCATGTTAAAGCAACTGAATGGAGAGTGCAAGTAGCAAACTTGACTTGATTCTCAACTGTACAATTACTGATGTGGAAAATGGACTCCATTCTTTCAAACCATTAAGATAGACCAGCAACTCCTTTCGTGCCTTTGAAGTTTAACGTTGACATTTGAGAAAGTCAGTGTAAGTACATTCACGGGCAGTTTGTTCTGTCCTTCTAACACCCGCTCCTGAAATATGGCTATCATCGCCATTCGTATTTCTGTCAGCATCACGTGCTGCCAAAGCGGCAGTAACGCCTTGGTTAATCATTGCCTGAAGCTGGGCATTAGTGACAGATGTGGTGTTGGTTGTTTCTGGGGCTATGTTTGACCTCGTGGCTCTTTTTGGTGCCATTTTCTTCAATCACAAAGAGATTTAATACCGTTAGATTTTGTAATATCAAACCATTGTCATGAATATACACAATAAGTAAAGAGAGATCACAACACAGTTAAACATACAACTGAATTGAGTTAACAATGGTGTACTAAATCGACATTAATTTCACATTAAATCGATTATAGGCATGAATATTACCACCATTTCATTTTTAATTGGAAAACATACATGATTGGTTCAGATACAAAATGATCACAACAATTAGGTTACAAGATAAAATATACAACCTAAATCCATACTAGCCGGGAATTACCCGTAATACTTAGTAGGTTATACAAAACAACTAGCCATAACATGATCTATGAACTGCTACCAGCCTCCTCTGGTGCATCTGGCTGTGCAGGACCTTTAGCGGGTCCCTGCTGTCTCTCAAACTCTGTCATCTAGGTCTGAAGTCTCTTCAGCAGCTTTAGTGCCTCAATGAACTGTACATGTCTCTTGCGGTCCGCTGCCAGCATCTCTGTAATCGCCGCTTGTCTCCTGCGGTCTGCTACCTGTAACTCTGTAATCACTGCTTGTTGTGCTACCACCTGAGTACGTAATGACATAACCTCTAAACGCGCAAGGTCACTCTCATCCATGGATCGTCCCCATGCTTCTTGAGACATCCTAGCCTTAGCCTCCATGAGCCTAGCAGTACGAGCATGTGCACGCCTATCCCTATACAGCATGTTAAGCCAACCATACACCAGCTGTCGCTCAGACTGCTCAACATCCAACCTCGTATAAATCTCATTTGTGTCTTGCCTAACCCTAGTTGTGTCATCAGTCGCTGGTGCCCCTAGCATGTCTACCAACATCTCATCCCAAGTGTTGGTGATCCCATAACCGACATCCCTCTCTAGATCACACCTAATCTCCCTATCCATGGTGGCAACAAAACCATAGTCTGCCCTAAAACCTCCAGTCGGTCTAGCGGCAGCAGCAGACGAGCCCTCTCTGACCTCGTACCTAGGACCAAAATCAAAACATAACCTCTTCCAAGGTGGTAAGCAAACCTTAGGCCTGTCCGCTCCATGGTCAGCAGAGGGTAGCAGCAAAGATGGTGATGAAGTAGGTAGCGGTATGGGTAAGAGTGGTGGTGTCCTTGATGGAGGTGTATCTGCTCTGGTGTGGGAGAGTATGATATGTGGCAGTGGTGAATGGTAAGTAGACAGTGCCTCGACTCTAAGCTGGATCATGGCAGCTCTGTATCCTAATGGATAAGTAGGACTAGTAGGTGGTGGAGATGATACATGTGATGGTGATAGTATCAGGGGTAGTGGTGGAGAAGGAATCTGAGGCAGTGGTGATGACCATAAGGAAAGTGGTGATGGTGGAGGTGATGGTATGGCAAGGAGTCTAGCAACCTCTGCCTCAGACCAAAATGGTGTAGGTGGCTCATCTCAGATCGACATCCTAGCAGTAACACGGTAAGCAGGATGTGGTGGTGGTGTGGCCGTAGACTCGTCGGTCTCAAACGGCCCAGTCTCCTTAGCAGATGGGGCCTGATCAACAGCTGGTAAAGCAACAGCTGTAGAGTCGGCAGGAGCTAGGTTCTCCTCCTCCTCCTCATCCCCCTCAATATAAACATCATCATCCTCATCATCATCGGATGACTCATCCTCATCATCGCCATCATTTCCTCCGTCGGTAGGATAATCGACAGGATCTTCCTTAGGGTCCTCCTCATCATCCTCCTTCGGATCCTTCTTGGGGTCGGATTCAGGAACATATCCTGGCGAATCAACAGTGGGTGAGGCAGCAGCAGGCAGTGGCTGCTCCTCAGCTGGGAGTGCCTCATCCTCTGGTGGCATGAACTCCGGGTACACCGGCTCAGGTACATATGGTACATAGACAGGTGAAGGTTGTGCATGCTCTGGCTCCTCCGAGCCAGACACATAGTCAGAGAGATGGCGGTGCCTGAAAAGCAGCCACCACGTAGGCATATGGGTCCTCTGGCATCACGGGCGGTCCATCAACTCCCGATGATCCGATATCTGACAAATCCGCAAATGGGATGGATACCTCCGTGTATGTAACCGTGGAATCCTCAGAATCCGACATGACTGTATCTGAAAATCTAAAATAGCTTATATTAGTATTTAATATAAGACTCTTATAGTAATATACATTTATACCATAACATGTATATCAATCCTAAATGCATCTAGTCTTAACCAACTAATGCAACAAGTAGTGTATGTATATATGTCCCGTGAAAATCCCTTTGTATGAATGCAATGTTTGAAAACGGTTATAGTCCAGCAAAAACATTTGACCTGGTTCTCTATAACCTTGGCTCTTGATACCAATCTGTAACACCCCCAAATTGGGTCGCAGCGGAATATGGGTTGGGGGTGGTACTTCATAGATCAATAACACAAGATATATATAAGAACGACCATTAAAAGCCGTTTAAAACTGATACATTGGATTTAACAAATTGTTTGTTACAAAAGCCCGAAGCTTCACTTGTTCACTTGTTCAAAATACAAAGATTTCTAGCCCATAACAGATATACAAAATGTAATGCGACAAAATCTTTAATGCATGACATCCAAATCAAAACCACCAATGTATCCCTTGCACCTCGTGCCTTATTGATCCCCTGAAAAACATTGCTTAAAACGTCAACATATTGTTGAGTGAATTCATAGGTTTATAAAATGTATAATGTAGGACCGCAAGATTTCCCCATGATAATGCAACAGATGCAAACATCATAAAATGTAATTACGTTTTCCTAAGCTCATGACACTGAAGCTCGACATGTATGAAATGCAATATAAATTGCCAACATTGCCCGTGATGATGTTCTAACCCGCAACATCCTATGTCCGACATGGTATACGTTCATTATCCGGCAAACCGGCACAGTAAACATGACTCACCCGAACGGGGATGTTAATCCCAAATAGATCTATTTATAACATTCGCGCTCACAACAGTAATTGACAGTTCATGATAATAGGCTCAGATGGGTTATCGCTACTTAGGCAAACACGTAATCGTAATGTGAAATGTCCACTTGCATCCAATTGTAAAACATGCATATGTTTCTCACCCCAAAACGCTATGAACTCACCTTGAGTAATGAATATCAGATTATATCACAGAAAATGCGTTAGATAAACGCCGAATGCAACCTAATTAATTATAGGCCGTATAAGTACTAAGCATTTTGAATAAATACTACCATATATAATTCTATATAGCTACATCACCATCTAATCATGTTTGTGAAATCATATT